>JAEMWC010002045.1:17500-37500 GCA_016490735.1 Pachyseris speciosa | reverse complement strand
ATGTATTGCATAACCTGCACATTATGCAAAAAGTTATACATCGGCAAAACAGGAAGACGACTAGGTGACCGATTCCGAGAACATCTTCGTGATGTCGAGAAAGATGACAAAGACGTATCCAAACCTGTCGCTCGGCATTTTAATCTCACTAACCATTCCAAACAACACATGTCGATCTCCGGTCTTTCCCTACATCAAGGTACCACGGAAAGCCGTAAAAATCTCGAGCAAAAACTGATCTTTCAAATTGGCACTCTTAATTCCCACGGTATCAACGAGCGCTTTTCATTCAATTAATTTATTCCTGTTCTTCACGTTACCATGTTACCACCAATAGCGTAGCTCCATTTTCTGCATATAAACCATACACAACCCACAAATCCTCGATTCACTCCGACGAAGGGCTAACGCTCGAAACGTCAGCTAATCGAATCCCTGTACGGTGGTCAATTTATATTATCAACTCTGTTGATAAACCAAATTTTCGTGTTTCACTCCCCCACCGACGCAGCACCACAGTTTCTTTAGAAACTAATCCCCTTTATTCATTTGTTGTTTAATCGCTGCGACCATTAACCTCTTGTCTTAGTATTTTTCAATCCACAGATTTCTGACCAGGAGACCGAAGACGAAGATGCCAAGCCTGAAGAAACTCACCAAGGAGCTACGCCAGGAAATGGTAAGTTACCTTTTTCCTTTTCCCCCTTTTTGTAGTAATTTAGCTTTCCGTTTAGCCACGCTTGTTTTCTCTAAAACCAGGTTTTGTAGTCACATCAACTTCATAGGTCGTTGCCTACAATCTAAAGTTATTCCAAAAGGTTTTCACTCTAATTTTCATGCGTCCACGTTCTCTTGCTCCAATCAATATCTCTACCAAATTCAATGCGTTCAAGATTCTTTTTCACGCAACATCATGAGGATCACAATCAGAGCTATGTGCCAAAAGCGTCATGACCTAGACAAACAAATTCTCCAGTGCCGCTCCGAACTGTTCAAAATCTGTCCAGCTGTTTTGGTTAATTCTATCCGCGCTAAAATCCAGGAACTTAATTCTAAACCTTTTAACCACTTACACCAAATTAAGAGCCAAAAACTTGAACACTTAATAGGTCCTAAAATTACCAATCAAACGTCATTCGATAACCATAATACCGTAGTTACTATTCCAGAAAATCTTCCATTAACTGACTCAGAGAAATCTGTTCTCAGTAAGGGCCTTAATTTTGTTCCAATTGCTAAACGCACCAACAAATTTTCAGTTAAGCAAGACGTCGAAAAATTCCTTCGCCGCATTCAGTTAAAAGCTTTTTTCCACGACAAAGAAGACGATTCTAACACCTCTGACAAAGATATTTTTGAAACACTTTGTGTTCGCAAATCAAAATGGACTCCCCCAGAGGGCCAGTTCGCCTCTTTAGATTTTTTCATCAAAAAATGCCGTCGTGACATTCAAAAACTAAAATTCAATTGTGACACTAAATTTTCCAACCTTTCTTTGGAAGAGTGGGCGGCGCTCAAAAATCTTAGCAAGCGGAAAGATGTAATTGTCAAATCGGCCGACAAAGGCGGCACGGTAGTTGTTTGGCGGTCCAACCTTTACAAAGAAGAAGCTTTGCGGCAACTTTCTGACACCTCCTTTTATGCTAAAGTCGAGAAGGATCTCACTTCTACAAACCAAAAAATTGTCAAAGACACGATTCAGGACCTAATAGTCAAACAAGAATTGCCGGCTACCGCTACTAATCTCATCATCACTACTCCGAGAACCTCGTGTATTTACTTTTTACCCCAAATCCACAAACCTAACAACCCGGGTCGACCTATCGTTTCTGCCTGTAGTTGCCCTACCGAACTCATTTCTAGCTATTTAGACAAGATTATGGCGCCCATCGTCAAATCTTTGCCATCTTACATTAAAGACAGTCAACACACACTTGAAATTTTCCGCGATTTCAATTTCACCGGCGAAGACAAACTAATTTTCACCATGGATATTACACCTCTATACACTGTCATTCCTAACGGCGAAGGTCTTCAAGCACTTAAGTATTTTTTCGATCAACGCATCGTCAAGGAACCTAGCTCAGAAACGCTACTCCGCCTAGCTGAACTAGTTTTAACACTTAACTGTTTTTCTTTTGCTGACAACTATTACAAGCAAATTAATGGTGTAGCGATGGGCACAAAAATGGGACCTAGCTACGCCAATCTTTTTGTAGGGTACGTCGAGTACCAATTCTTCAATCAGTACAACGGTCCTAAACCTGAACTCTACGGTCGCTACATTGGCGACTGTATCGACGCAATTTCGTCTAGCAAGGAGGAAATCAATCAATTTATAACCGCCGTTAATTCCTTTCATCCGGCTCTAAAATATACCTGGGAAATTTCGGAAACTTCGCTGGCCTTTCTTGATATCAAAGTTTTAAACAGCGGCAACGGTTTATGTACCAGTGTGCACTACAAACCCACCGATTCTCACAGTTATTTGTTGTATTCATCTTCACATCCATCTCATGTCAAAAACGCCATTCCCAATTCTCAATTTCTTAGACTTCGACGTCTATGTAGTGATGACTCTGATTTTTCCAACAAATCAGAGGAAATGTGCCATTTCTTCGAGAAACGTGGCTATCCTGATTCTGTAGTTCAATCGGGCCATCACCGCGCTCAGCAGATTGATCAACAGTCAGCACTACAGACGCCACAAAAGGAAAAGAATGACAGAATTCCATTCACCCTCACATTTCACCCGCATAATAACCCAGTTAAAGCCATCATTCTTAATAACTTTAAGATACTGCAAAATGATCCAGAAACTGCTAGAATCTTTTTGCGTCTGTAGTGCTGACTGTTGATCAATCTGCTGAGCGCGGTGATGGCCCGATTGAACTACAGAATCAGGATAGCCACGTTTCTCGAAGAAATGGCACATTTCCTCTGATTTGTTGGAAAAATCAGAGTCATCACTACATAGACGTCGAAGTCTAAGAAATTGAGAATTGGGAATGGCGTTTTTGACATGAGATGGATGTGAAGATGAATACAACAAATAACTGTGAGAATCGGTGGGTTTGTAGTGCACACTGGTACATAACCGTTGCCGCTGTTTAAAACTTTGATATCAAGAAAGGCCAGCGAAGTTTCCGAAATTTCCCAGATATATTTTAGAGCTGGATGAAAGGAATTAACGGCGGTTATAAATTGATTGATTTCCTCCTTGCTAGACGAAATTGCGCCGATACAGTCGCCAATGTAGCGACCGTAGAGTTCAGGTTTAGGACCGTTGTACTGATTGAAGAATTGGTACTCGACGTACCCTACAAAAAGATTGGCGTAGCTAGGTCCCATTTTTGTGCCCATCGCTACACCATTAATTTGCTTGTAATAGTTGTCAGCGACAGAAAAACAGTTAAGTGTTAAAACTAGTTCAGCTAGGCGGAGTAGCGTTTCCGAGCTAAGTTCCTTGGTTTCTTCGAGAAATGTGGCTATCCTGATTCTGTAGTTCAATCGGGCCATCACCGCGCTCAGCAGATTGATCAACAGTCAGCACTACAGACGCCACAAAAGGAAAAGAATGACAGAATTCCATTCACCCTCACATTTCACCCGCATAATAACCCAGTTAAAGCCATCATTCTTAATAACTTTAAGATACTGCAAAATGATCCAGAAACTGCTAGAATCTTTTTGCAACCACCAATTTATTCCTGTTCTTCACGTTACCATGTTACCACCAATAGCGTAGCTCCATTTTCTGCATATAAACCATACATAACCCACAATTCCTCGATTCGCTCCGACGAAGGGCTAACGCTCGAAACGTCAGCTAATCGAATCCCTGTACGGTGGTCAATTTATATTATCAACTCTGTTGATAAACCAAATTTTCATACTACACATCTTAGTTTGCTACCTCAGTCACCTAAGAAACTGAGGGGCTGTGCTCTAGCAGTGCCCAGTGGCCGCTTTTGCCTTTGGGCGAAAGGGAATCTTAGTTTTTGCACAAAAGTACTATGCTGGGCACCCTGAATTTCAAAGGCTCAAAGTTTTGGGCTCCCAAAACTTTTTCTTAGAGCACAGCCTTGGATTAGTCTAGTAATGAACTACTATCCAATCACAAGCTGGTTAAATTGACACCTCTGATTGGACACCTTAAATACCTGTCTGATCTTCAATTACATATCACAAGGTAGGCCTACTAAAAATAATTAGGTTTGTGATTTTTGCCATTTTATCAATTGCCCATAATAATTGAAGGGCTCAGTGGAAGAAGGGCATAAGTGACGATTTTGGTTATTTTGCTGACGTCCTCCAAATGAGCTGAAGTTTTGCATGTGGCCTTTGATACATTAGAAAAACATTGCCCTATATTTCTTTCGCTTCTTTTTACGCTCAGTTTTCGAGAAAACGCGGACCAAAATACGCATTCTACACGTCACTTAGCACAGTCTTCCACCAAGCCCTTCTTATGAAAACTAAGCGCCAAAATTTCGTAATTGGCTTAAGACAACACGGAACGTCTCTGCTCAATGAGCCATAATGTGCTATATGACTTTTTGATTCATAAACAGCGCACAAGGTGCCCAGCTGACTTGGAAATATGCCGGGTCTACTTGTTTTCTTGAATGCAGCACTTACTACAGGTGTTACTACCCGTGTTTTGCTTAATCGTAGCGCTCAACAAGCTTGCTTGGCTCAGAAACAGTCCACAACATTCTTGGTTGACTTAAAACAGCACACAGAAGCCTTGGTTAACCTTAAGTCAGCGCGCAAAGAGTTTGTCTGACTTGAAAACAGCATTCAAGGGGTTAGCGCTAACGTTAATTAAGTTAGACTTAACGGCGTTATTTGCATGTTCTGAAATTGAATCGTTAATGTCCTGTCATGCGTCACACAACTTGAAATACATTTTGCTGTTTATCTCGCGTGAAAATACTTCTTGCTGACGTTTAGCTCGCATGAAAATGCTCTTTGGTGATGTTTACAAGCCTCCACGGAAGCGAAATAACCGAGGTCATCGCGGCAAAGTGATTTATGTGTTGATATTCGCCAGCATGTTTTAACCGGTTTACAAAACACCACACGATAACGAATGCATTTTCCCTTTTGGTATTTGCCACACGCGTCAACTTTTCCTTGCATTAAATTCAGGATACTCGTCGTAAACGGACGGACTTTTCATCTTGCCGGTTTCCCTGTCTTCAATGATTTCTCCGTAATGTTTCCGAAGTGAAAATAATCTATAGTACGCGTAGTCTGAGCGGATTTAATCCCGTTACGTCACCCGCGGGAACTTTTCACTGTGACAGCGCCCTCTGTGGCCGCAATGAATTGTGGGAGAAAACTATGGCCTCCAAGCGCGGACAACTCTCATCAAACATCGGAGATTTTCAGCCTAAAGTCCAAAAACACCTCTCGTTTTCTGAACTTTTAGCACGGTAACCTTTGACAGACGGTCCGAGACTAGCAACGGAGGGCCGCTTTTAAGACGAGAGTTGCTTTCAGACTTTTTATCATCTGGCCCCTTAATCTGTACTCCAAAACAGAGGGATTTCATGATTTGGAAAGCACAGAGAAAACTTCTTTGGATTCTTTCAGAGAAGCTAGTGGCTTGCGGGTACTTTGGTCCGCGTTTTCTCGAAAACTGAGTTTGTTGGTTCTCTACTCTGCTCCGAGAGGTTTTTCTCCGGGTACTCCGGTTTTCCCCTCTCCCCAAAAACCAACATTTGATTTGATTTCATTTGATTTGAGTTGAGTTGATTTAATTTGACTTTATTTGTTTCTGTATTTGCTCGGCCCCACTAGCCTTTGTGCTAAAAATACTACCGAGGGTAAATAAAGGTTATTATTATTATTATTATTATTATTGCGGGTAATTCAAGACTTCATGATGTCTTTTTTACCACCAGGCGAGCAGGCAAACACTCGGGCGTAATGCGATTAAATGGAACTCAGTACCGATCGAGCTGACCTCAACCGCGTAAGTTTCGTATCAGTGAATCGATGTTTTAACCGCTAAACTTATAGTCTACGTCACACTATCAAACAATAAGTCCCTGCCAATCATTTCATGTCCAGTTTCAGTAATCCAAGCAGGAAAAACTGTGCTAAGTGACGCGTAGAATGCGTATTTTGGTCCGCGTTTTCTCGAAAACTGAGCGTAAAAAAAGCGAAAAGAATATAGGGCAATGTTTTTCTAATGTATCAAAGGCCACATGCAAAACTTCAGCTCATTTGGAGGACGTCAGCAAAATAACCAAAATCGTCACTTATGCCCTTCTTCCACTGAGCCCTTCAATTATATCACAAAATTATATATTTATTTCCAACAGGTGCAAGATCAAACTACTTTTTCTCAGCAGGTGACATATAAATGTCACCATTCATATGAAGCTAATGAGATTTATGCGCCTGTTGTATTCAAATTCTTCCCAAAGATAAGATTGATGTGGTCAATATAATTATTGTACGTACTTTGACCTCGGAAATGGAATTAAGCTTTAGCGTAACTATGTAGGCTTGAAAACATGCATGGAAGATCATTTAGCACGGCAAAACTTGCAATGGATAAATATAGTGGTAGGTCTTTGAGGTTTTCCCATGGCTGTAGAATTTCTCTATTCAGTTCTTGGCCTAACATATGAAACTGGAAATCTTTTTTTAAGCTGAAAAAGAAGAATTTCTGTTAATTAAGGGGAACAGCTCTATTATTATAAGCTTATCTTGCTGATATTGATACACGGAAATATTCAAGAGACTAATGTGTAAGCTTCAATATAAATCTCATAGAGGTGCAAAACGCATTACTGACGGTTTTCAAAAACAAACCTTTCTTGAAATCGTCCTCTAGT
This sequence comes from Pachyseris speciosa, assembly GCA_016490735.1. Classification (NCBI taxonomy): domain Eukaryota; kingdom Metazoa; phylum Cnidaria; class Anthozoa; order Scleractinia; family Pachyseridae; genus Pachyseris; species Pachyseris speciosa. The sequence goes on along the minus strand of JAEMWC010002045.1, from coordinate 30,646 downwards.
TTCTCCTTGACTTCGGACTTGAATCTTGTGAGCTTCGAACTCGAGAGAAAGAACGTTGCACAAGAAGCGAAGAAGCAAAGGTTACTCAAAGTCAATACAAATCCCACCACAACAGAGGCGATGGCACCGGTCAAATCAAGGGACTTTTTCTTCAGGCCATGCTGTACGATAACCAGACACGAAAAAAGAGCGAAGACAGCTCTTATTAAGAAATGTAAGAATGGAATAACCATATTATCCGTCGGGCTGGACTTGAAGGGCTCTCGCCTTCTGAGACACGATCGATAGCCACTCGACTTAGTCTCTCACCGCTTCCACAGACTTTCCAACACCTGCTGGAAAAAAGACTAGTTGTCTCTGTCTCAGTTATATGGGAAATACTATAATAAAAATATGATATACAATAAATGGATTTTTGTCATCGTTCTTATCTACCTGAATGGTGAAAACTAGCGAGGTGAAAAGTTAAAAAAAAAAAAAACAATTTACGGTTTCGACGCTTTATGTCGCATACATGCATCGCCTTCCTTTAAACTGGTTGTCCTGTGATGACAGTTTTAATATGGCGGCGGTTTGTTGACGACTATCCTGCGCTTTTACACTGAGAAATATTAATATCCAAAGACATACATAAAGGACTCCACTGCGAGAATTTTCCTATCAGTGATGTATGGAGGGTTCCAAGAAGATAAACGTGTTTTTACAGAGACATTTTCAGACGACTCACTTGGTGAATCCACTCGTTCGTTGCTCTCGCCAGTTTATGGCGATGGCGGCAGATTTGAACCACCTGAACTATCCGAGGGTTCCTTGAGCAGCGATGGTGAGACAGACAACGAAATCCCTAATCAGTATAAACACAGCGGAGAGGATTACAGCTTTGAGTTCGAGAGATCTAACAGCTCATCCAAACACAGGAAGGAAAGGTTAACAACCCCAACTAATTCTTCGTTTTCAGGACTCAGACGATCTTCGAGCAAAAGCACAAGGTCTGTCTCTAGATCAAACAGAGAAAGCCGTAAACCTGAAAGCGCTAAAACTGATGACAGTAAAGGGAAATGCCTTTCACCGTGGGAGACTTGGCTCGTGAAAAAGACTGCTGAAGATCGGGAGAAGACAAAACAAAAAAGACTTCAACAGAAGAAGGAACAAGAGCAAAGAGAGAAAGAGGACAACGAAAGGGAGGAACTTCTAAAACAAGCAAGCAAGAAGTACGAGGAATGGTTGGAAAACAAAAAGAAAGTAATTACAGAAGAAAGCAGAAAGAAAAGGCTACAGGAAAAACTTGAACAAGAGAAGAAAGATAATTCAAACCGGTTAATTTTAGAAAAAGCAGAAGTGAAATACAATGGCTGGCTCGAGGACAAGAAGGCACAGGAAAAAGAGAGGAGAAAGAAAGAGGAGGTAGAGGCTAGGAAAAAGAAAGATAGAGAAGTGGAAAGGAGGTTGCATAATGAAGAGGCTTATGGCCGTTGGATCACAGAGGTCAAAGACAGACCTAAACCTGTGTACAACAGCTTTGGGTACACAGGTGGAATACTGATGGGGTATTATGAATGGGGCTCTTATCCTGCACCAAGTTATTGTAATCCAATTCCTTGGGTACCACCAAAAGTGAAAAGAAATAATGAGAGAAGAAAAGGAAAGGTGGAATTGCAGCCGGCCTCTCCACCACTTTTGTTCAGAGATATTGAGAACAGGAAGGCAAAAGAAAAGAAGAGATAATTTGAAACTATTTTAATTTTTTTGTTCCACTTTTTGGAAATACTATCATCGTGTTATTGCAAGTCAGAAGTAAGAAATGGAAAGTGATGTTATCTTGCACATACTCATAACCTGCGATCAGGCATTCAAAAAGAGTACGCCTGATCGCAGGTTAACATACTCACAGAAAAACCATATTGGGATAGAGAGCTGAAGGAAGCCACTATCAAATTACCTCAGTTGCTCACAATGTTAATGGGTCATATTCTTTCAGATTGTTAACTGGCTTTGTTTTCATCAGCTCCAAATGCCTTTGTGCATTCTTTTGTTCTTCAGCTACAGTTTTGTTTTTATTAATAGTTCTGAGTTGGTTGCAAACTCACAAGAAACAAACAGTAATATTATGAGTGATTATTTGTCACATTAATATAGTTTACATGAAGTGTGCATATTGCATAGCTTTCATGCTCATAACAGTAACTCCAGACCTTCAGGTGGGCTGAGTCTTGAGTCTGAATCCAAATACAAGACATGTGCTGTAAGAAAAATTGTGGAGAACCCAAAGGTTCTGAATCTTTGAAATCCAGGGTGCCCAGCATTTAAGTTGAAAAACTAAGATTTCCTTGTCGCCCAATGGCAAAAGTAAGTCACCATGGGCCACATGTTACTGCTAGAGCACCATACTTTGTGCTTTTTATTTTAAATTGTTTTAAAATTTGCACTGATACAAGGATCAGGTGTTAATTCCTACGTTTCTTATCCACAGATATGTAATGCCATGTAAAGATTTAATTTTTTCTAAAGAATAAAGTTTGAGACATGTAACAAAATCCAAAAATTAACAGTATTGTTGTACATAATTACTGCATGTTGTGGTTGGTTGTCCTGTTTTATCACTCAGGATTTTCTCAACATACTCTCAACTTGAAAGAACTACAACCATTATTTGTATGTTTATTATTTTATTAATGTAATCCTAATAAGGACTACAAATAATTACCCTTAAACCCTTGAAATATTGATTGAGCCGCTATTCACTTGAGGTGTCATATTAATCTCTGGTGCGTTCATCTCTTGAATATGCTTGGTGATGTTATGTGGGATGGTTGCTCTGAACCTGACAGCAATCTGTTCGAAAGCTTACAAATTGAGAGTGCTAGGCTTGTTACAGGTGCCATGAAAGGAACAAACAGGGTTAGCCTTTTAAGGGATGTTTCATGGGTTGAGCTTAGCGAAAGGCGAAAAGTGCATAAACTCTGTTTATGTACAAGATGGTTAACGAGTTAGCACCTTGCTATTTATCTAATCTTTGTCCTGCTTTCATCAGTGAGTGGTCATGCTATAGCCTTTGCTCAGGAAATGATCTTTGTTTACCTTCTGTTTGAACTGAAAGGCATGAGAAATCCTTTCTTTTTTCGACAACACAATTGTGGAATAGTCTCCCCTCCAAGGTTCACCTGTCTTTCTCTCTTAGCAGTTTCAGGAGTAATGTTTTGAGGTTTATGAAATTTCCAACTTGCAATTATTTATTTTTTACAGGGGATCATGGAGCGTCAATTTTCATACTCGCTTTTAAAAAGGCTTAATTTTAGTGCTTTAAATAATCATTATGATCTTTTTAAGAGGAATTGTTCTGTTTCATCTGCTTGTGTTCGGTGTGATGCACCTGTCGAAGATGCCAAACATTACTTCTTGTTTTGCCTGAGGTTTGCTGCTCTGCACAAAATACTTTTTGCCTCTGCTGCACACTTGTTGGGCAATAAATGGCTCTCTGCATCTAATAAGAAAAAATTGATTGGCTTCTAAATTAATGGAATTCCTGGTATTAACTTTCAACATAATGTAAACTTGTTTTATCCTGTTCAGTCTTTTATTTCCCAAACAAATCATTTCTCATAATTGTATTTACCTATTTATTTATTTTATTTTATATTTGTTTTATTTTCTGTTTGTTGTTGTTGTTTTTGTCTCTTCTTCTTGAGTAATCTTTTCATCATCACCTCTGCGAGACAGGAAGATGCTTGGTTGATAATGCAGTAGGAGATTAAATGTGTGCAAATACTTCAGCAGATATTGGAAAATCCATTTGCTGAGAAAAATGGGAGAATCTGGCATTCTTCCACAACTAGCACACTTGCATCATGCCAAATCTTTAACTGGTGTCTACAACATGAAGAAGTAAATTTCAATTAATAATTTACATAACAGCTACAATACGACAGAGGTAAACCAAGAGACACTTGGCAAAAATGGAATGAGAGAGAAGTAACTTTGTTGTGTATATTTTGGTTACCTTCTGTACTTATTCCATTTCTCAAAATGGTGAAAGTTGTTGTCAGTCCCTTTGACATCATACAGTTAAAACTGAAAAACAACCTCTGTGTTAGGCTGTAAAATCTTTTTTTATTATTTACAGATTTGCCAAATATAGCAGGCAAACAGACTACCCTAGTAAAGGCCTATTTACCCCAACTCAACCCCAATAAAGAAGGACCCATAACCAACCCACAGTTTACTGGTAGTACAAAAATGAAAACAAAAAAAAAACAAAAAAAAAACCAAATGAAAAACAATAAAATTAGTTCTAATTTTGTAAGATCTTACATTGCCATTGTGTCGCAAACATAAAGGCGAGAAACATTATAGACTTTCTTTACTTCATTTTTGAAATGAAGGAGATTCAGTTTTTTAGATTCAGAGATTTGTGGTTTCTTTGTTGAAATGTGTTGTTAATATTTCTTTCTTTTCAAATTACTGTACACATAAAAATTCTGCAGTGATAAGAAAATAAATATTAAATAAAGAAACGAACAAAGAAGTGACTTTCATTAGCCTGAATTAAAATCGGCCAAAAAATAGACCAAAGTGGAGATCTTTTGTTTGCATTCTATTCATCACTAGGAGCAAAAAGATGGATGATGATTACTCATTATAGTAACAGTCAGAGTAAAAACTTGAGATAATCCAATTAAAATTGCACAGCTAGCCTATATTTACCTCCTTGAGAGAGCTGGGTTCTGTCTTACTGCTTGGCCAAACCCTTGCCACCCAGTCTTTCTGACTTTCTTTTCAAAAGGACAGTCCAGTCATTCCACCGCCATGGTACTCGGCATTTACGCCCAAAAGTGAACAAACCTATATGCAAATGACAAAATTGAGGTGGATACATTGTTATTGAATGAACTTTTGAAACACATGCAGCTTTTATTGCATCTCACAAATTTTATTTCTGATTTTTTAAGGTTTCTGGTTGTAGCAGTTATTATGAATAAAAGTAAAACACTGACTGCATTCCAGAGGGGAATAATGAGAGCTGGGTTCCTAAGCTAAAAAAAAAGATTGGTGATATTATTAGGTATTGCTGAAGATTTCTAATAAATATTGAAAAGAGGTATCGATAACATTCCTGGGTAATATATTAGCAGACTTGATAATGATTCTTCAGTAGTCACAAGCAAGCTATTTAAGATATAATTTATCCACTCCAGGCAGCTTTTAATCCAGTTTACTCAATATGTGATAATGTAAGGTAACCTACTTGTCTAAATTTGGCTCGCACTTTCTCAAGGCTAGAAAACAACTCGTCATTTGTGGGATCATTAACTGGTAATGCCAGAATCATTGTCTTAAGAGTTTCCAACAACTTAATGCACCTACAAAGATACAAAAGAAGTCCACATTCTTTTGTAAGTCATCCTTTTGGGATCTTCAGTTACATAATGATCACTAAGTACAAGCTTTCAACTGCCAGTAGTACCTTGGTATGAATGAAAGGAATAAGAAGCAAATTTAAAACTTTAACCATGCAATATCTTTGTACATTTTCAAACACTTTGATCTTCAATGCTTGATACTTTATTCATGATTGTGTGTTTCCAGAAAATATCCATACCCCCACCACGGAGGGCATTGGAAAATCCGAAGGGGAGGGGGGGGGGGGGTTAAATGATTTTTTTTTTCCAGGCGGTTGCTTGAATGTTCTCAAAAAGCAAATAACAGTTGGCCTAATTATTTTTAATACACCAGTGAAAAACAAACGAAAGAAAACTATTTACAATTTTCTTGAAAGCGCTTTGTATTACAAGTGCAGGAATATGCGAAAAGTGAACACACAAATAGTAAGCTTAACTTTCATTTTGACTTAAGCATATCGAGGATCGAGAAACGAGAATCAAGGACCGAGAAACAACAAAAACCATGTTAAATTACCTCTGATAGAGACTCAACAACGTTTTAGGAAATCATACTATCGAACCAGGAATCTTCAGAAATTTAGAGTTGAATTCGACATCGCGCTCACGAGCGTACGTGCATTAGAAACAAGAAATGTTACATGTTACAAATTGACATCCACTAAGAAATAAGCTCATCCGCTAAATATTTGCAAAGCTGTTGATTTATTTACTACAACTATTTTATCTTTGTTCAAACAGAAAACCGATAATATCACCTCGACAAAAAGGTGTCTGCAACACTTTCTTGTCAAAAAGCAAACTTTCCAAAGGGGTTGGGGGGTGTTTCAAATAATTCTGGAAATTCCACAGGGGTGGGGGGATTATCGTTTTCTTGAAAAAATGGAAAATCCGGGGAGGTGGTGGTGGGGGGGGGGGGGTCTTAAACGAAATTCCCTGTGGTAGGGGTATGGATATTTTCTGGAGACACACATTTGCAATAAAGTCCTAAAGTGATGACGTCACAAAAAAACAAATTTGTGAGATTATGGAATTTCAAAATCTTAATAAGCAACGGTTTAGTAAAACATAGACAACTAAAAATTAGCGATATAAAAGAACAATGTTTCGGTGACATCGTGACACCGTTTTCAGGTTGAAATGCATTAAAATAATTATTAACTTAAGATTAACATACTTCTTAATTAAATATGCAATGTCACGTAAATAGTTTCGCTTGAATTGAGTCCGACTGGACATTGAGAGATGGTGTTAATTCTCTAATTAGCAGCATTTCATGCACTAAACAATCAAACTTATTCGTGCACTTCTTGAGAATGGAAAAATGTCTGTCAAGGTCTTTTGGGACAGACCTGAGCCTGAAGACCCACACAGTCATTCAACCAGTTTTTGTCAGCAATAAGATCCAGTGAGAGATAAAAGTGCAACTTGAGAAGAAACTGCCTATTGTTAACCAACAACGTGTAATTTATATATTTCAATGTGACTTGTGCGATGCAAGTTATGTAGACTATACTCTCAGGCACTTGCACCAACATGCAGCCAAACACACTAAACAGTCCTCTTCCATTGGCAAACACTTCATTAATGAACACTGTATTGTCCCGAAAGACCTTGACAGGCATTTTTCCGTTCTCAAGAAGTGCATGAATAAGTCCGATTGTTTAGTGCATGAAATGCTGTAACACCATCTCTCAATGTCCAGTCGGACTCAATTCAAGCAAAACTATTTGCGTGACATTGCATATTATTTTAATTAAGAAGTATGTTAATCTTAAGCTCATATCATCTAAATTGGTTCACAATAGAGTCCTTAAGTGTGACGTCACGTTGCCATGGCGCTAAAATTTTCAGTTCCAAACAAAAGTCAGAATTACTTGCGCGGAGATCACGCAGTCTTTGTTTCAAATGTGAAAGCCTGTAATTATCCACTGTTAACCAAAGAAAGACATTTGAAAAGACAGATAAGGTTGAAAGAACATCAAAGGATCATCTGGTGTCTAAGATTTGTGAGGGGAAATACACAAACGGAAGGAAATGGTTTTCTGTTTTGCCCCGACTTGCAACCATTCATCCGAAGGCAACACTTGCTCGTTCTTCGCCTTTCTGAGCGCTTTAAAGAATAACAGCGAATACCGGCGATGGATTCGACTTATAAGGTAAGAACTGATATTCATGAATGTGGCCATCGCTGTAGTTATTGCGAATTGCGTGGTTTCAAGCGAGTTTACCGTCACTGATTGATGCCAAATGTGTGACATCGCTTAACGCTTGATCAGACAGAACGTGAATCTCTTATGGCTTTAGCATACACTTTGTATCTTTTGCTGTGTTTTAATACACTTTTAGAGAATTATGCCGGGGTAGGAAAAATCCCTGCCATCGATCGAGACGTTTAGGTGTTTGAAGTTTTCGATGGGACCGTGCAAACATTGAGGTTCCCAGGCCAAGAACTGAGATCGGCAGATCATCTTTTAAACACATAGCTGCCCTGTGTTGGAACCTCCTCCCTTATTCCTTTTAAAACCCTACCAGTCTTAGTTATTTTAAGCCAAGAAATGTCTAAAAACCATAAGTTTTGACAAAGCTTCCTATAGCATTTCTTTTAGGTCAGTGGCCTTTCAATATTTTTAGATATACATGTAATACTATACGTATACTGTAGAGGTCAATCTCCTTTTTTGATTTATTTAAGAAATTCTCTTATTATATCAGTTAGTGCAGGTCCACATCAGGACTTTAGTCTTGCCTATTCTGTAACCTGCTCAGTAAAACTATGTATGTATGCATTAATGTTGCGTTGCTCATGTACAACTTTTAATAAAGGCAATGACTTTTTTCAACAGGAGGAAAGACCGGAAATGCGGCAGAACTATACAAACCTTCATCTTGCCCAACTATTTCATTGTAGTGTGGCCACTATTTCTAACATTATAATTACATTTATCCATGTTTTGCATGAGATTTTATTTGATGACCTCATGATGTCTATTCCATCGCGGGAAAAAAACAAGTTGTCTTCTCCATCCTCCTTCAGGCAATTTGAATCATGTAGGATTGTAATAGACTGTACTGATACTGAGGTTGCTGCACCCGGATTGATGAGCCAGCAAAATGCCACATATTCCTCTTACCGGGGAATGAATTCCTTCAAGGTAATTGTTAGTGTTGCACCAAATGGAGTAATTACTTTTGTTAGTCGGTTGTATCCTGGTTCAATTTCTGACAAGGCAATTGTGCAATTTGGTGGCTGGGGACATGATCCTAGCTGACAAAGGTTTTCTAATCCAGGATATTGTTCCTCATGGTGTCCATGTCAACATTCCACCATTCTTGAACAATGGAACATTTACAGAGAGTGAGGCCAAAGCCACCAAAGCAATTGCCAAAGCTCGTATCCATGTTGAAAGGGCCAATGCTAGACTGAAAGACTTTAGAATTTTAAACTTTATTCCATCTTTTTTGCGTTGTTATGCTGATATTTTGTTTCAGCTATGTGCAGCACTTGTCAATTTGCAATTTCCACTAATTAAGGAGGTCTGTGAAGATATGACTTTTGAGTAGTATGTATAGCTGAGTTCATTTATTAATAATAAATTATGGCCAATTGACAAGGCAATGTTATGCTGTACAACTATTTAACAGTTCTTTGTTTGTCGCAATACATGTAAGTCTAAACAGAAACCACAGTTATAAATACCATGTAACTATTTTTATTGTGAAAAGGAATATCGTGTTAAATTGTTGCTTATTAAAGATACATATATATAAACAGATATAATTTGGTGAGTGACTATAACTTTGACAATGACCTCCCTTGGTTTGCAAACAACTGATTAGAAAAGCCCTGTTGAATGAAACAGCAACGTTTGACTAACTTTCGAGAATCCTTCAACCAATTATTTTGTCTATTCAGATAATGGCAGTTTAACACTAAACGTGGTTATGACTCCCTTTGTACTTTTTAATTGCTCCTAACTGAGCACCCCTGAGGGTAGCTAATTTTATCAGATTTGTTTCAATTAAAAAGATTTCATATTTTGTTACATTTAAATGCAGCAAACAATTTTTAATTTTAGTAACTCTGCAAGAGCTATGAAAGGTTTCCTACAAAATTCTCCCCACGATGACAATTTATAATCAAGGACATGAAATCCTCATGACAGAAAAAACTAGTAACATTTGAATCTTAAATGAAGTAGAAGAAAGCCCCAGTCACAACTAACAAACTACAGTTCGCCTTCCACAATTTTGGGGAAAATATGATTAAAATAAAAGTCTTTTAAAACAGAGATATTTGCTGCCCATGTTTCATCCCTTTCTATTTTTAGAACAGCTACATCTTTTGTTGTCCACACAACAAAGTAACAAAATTTCCTATGTGAGAAAAACATTTCTCCCTGAACCTGATGCCAGTAGACATGATCTTTCTTCAAGGAATAGCCCTCTATAGTTTCACTTTTTTCCAGGCAAAATGTTGCAGACTTAACAGCCTCTTCAATTGTAAGATTTCGCTCGGTGTAAGGACACTTGGCTTCAAGCACGGTGTTATCATCAACAATTCCATCAGGGGAAGCACCAAGAATGCCTGAACTGTGCAACCAGATTCCAGTTTCTTTAACAGCTTTCTTAGTTTTAAGGGTGAATGCTTTAAGAGCTTCTTCCTCATTGTTCACTCCCCACTGAACTGCTTTTACCCTTGATAAATCGTACTCCCCAAGAAGCCGTTTTAAAAGCGAGGGGGTGATTCTCTTTGCTTTGAGAACAGCATCGAAGTTGCTAGCAGTAAGACGACCCCTCCTTGCCAAATGCCAGGCAGGATTGTCTCTCTGACCAACAGTCAATTCACTAATTCTTGAAATTTCTCCTGCCTGTACTCTGCAGTGTCTTACTAGACAGTCTATTTGTTGTTCATGTCCCACGGTTTGAAGAAACTCGTCTGAAAAAACTATCTCCTCTATTGTTGGAATGGGCAGCTTTTTAGCAACAGGTGGCTCGGGGCTGAGCAGCCAGCAAAGTCCGGTGAATCTACCATATTCCTTAAGGTCTTCATACAAGGCGAAGCGATCCGCTTGTGTTGGCTTTCGCGACAAGGCAGAATACGTTTTTGGCGGGGGAAACATTTCTGTAACTGCTTGAGTCGAAAGTGAAGCATTCGTCCTTCTCTTTCTCCACTGGTATTCAACATCAGTTTTGCTGAGGTTGTGAATGCCATGGATAAAAAGGGCCGCCGCGTGACTGCATTTAAACTTTCCTCTCGGACACTCACACTCCGTCGATTTTATTTCAAATTCCTCATCCAAATAAATCTGCAAGAGTGAAATGAAATGGAGGTAAGAAAAATCGCGAAATGTGTTTTTCAGTAAAATTGTAGCACCTAACGTTTTCGTAGAAGACGTCCAACTAACGACTACACTCACATTTTCTCATTTTTTTATGACTGCTATTGCACCAAAGAGCGTCCAAATTTCACCTTAGATGTATTCAATACATAACGATTTAAGATTATTCAGCATCTAGCTTTATAAAGGTTTCACATACGTGACGTTTTTCACCGCAGCTCTAAGGGAACATGTTGTTAAACTCACCGTGACTTTGTATATCTTGTTCTTCATGCTTGCGTGTACTTCACCGCGTAAAACGCCCTGCTGATATGTAAATGCCTCTATGTGATCCGATTTATAGTGGTTTTCACCCTTCTTGATCGATTTTTTCTCCTCTGAGAAGAACGAAAGTAGTGAAGAGATCGATAGCGTCGCCATTTTGAAGTTTGTTTGGAACTGAAATTTTAAGCGCCATGGCAACGTGACGTCATCGCTTTAGGACTCTATTTGTATGGAGTCAGCAGAGTGTAATGGTGCTAATATCTCAGAGCCAATTTGCTTGCTGATTTTTGGCAAGTTAGCATTTTCCATCTTGCTCTTTCTGAAAATCTCAATGAATCCCATAATTTGAACAATTAAAATATTTGTGATGTCACACTTTAGGACCCTACACACCTCAAAACAAATTATATTTCCTTAATTTGAATTCACTGGCACACTCACACAATCCAGTTTAGGTAACTATGAACATACCACAACACCACCCCTCCCCACCAAATGTCAATACATCACAACGTTATGCACCAGTCAATGTAAATCCCCTCCCCCAACCTGGGAAAGGCAGGGACATTAGGGGGACAAAACCCAATGTGTGACAGTCCAAACTGTTCTGGTACACAGGGTCTTGGACGAGATTTGCTTCTTTGGTACTGGACAAGATTTGCTTCTTCGGTACCAAACCAGGGAATTTCTGTGCTGGAGGAACTATGTCATGAAGAGACTAGGACCAAACCATAAAGTGACTTAATGGCAGAGAGGAATGTTCTTCTTGCTTGCCATTCTTTTCCTATTAAATTGCTAAAAATATTTCTGGTGAAAGCTTAATACACTGTTGTTTCTGTATACACCTTTCCACGTAGAGGCTTTGAAAAATTTCTTCTTTAATATTTGTGTGCCTTGTGATACACAGTATGCTATTTTACTTCAGGCCCTCACTGAGTTTGGTGAAAGTCATAAAGTCCTTTCTGTGGCTGGAATGACTCTTTCCGAGCCTTTGCCAGCTATAAAACTAAAGGCAAGCATTATAGGTGGCAACACTCCTTGGAAGAGATAAAAGTTAATTGAATAGCTCAAAAAATAAATAAACATCATTGAATGTTACTTCGCTGCCTGATTTATTTTGTTGTTAGTGATATTTTTGATAACATTCATAAGGACCTTCACTTGTAGGCGGGGACAAGCAAGGACATTGGAATGAAAATGCTGCCCTGGGGGCGGGAACATTAGCCCACTTTACCTAGTCATTTTATCCAATTCCCCGCCTTTTCCCAGGTTGGGGGGTGGAGGGGGCATTTACATTGACTGGTGCATTACCCCCAACAGTTTGGAATGTACAAGCAACAAGGACGACAAACAATACCTTGCTTTGGCATTTGGCCTTTCTTGCAAAGTTTCAAGCCACATTGACACAAACCCAAGATAGAATCCAACCTGAAAAACACCAACATAGCATGGTGGTAGTAAGCTTATTATATGTTTCTTCATGTAGTAACAACCCGGCCTAAGCTAATATAGATTGAAACATGGTCAGCTAAAGCTGTTTCTGTGGCGCTCTGGATACCTTCAGTTATAGAAGAATCCATAAATTACATCCCTAAACGAGGCAATGAGGCGCTACTTTCGCTTGAGACTCGATCAATTTAAGACATTAACGATATTTATTATATAACTGGCTCTTTCAGTGGTCATGATGAATCAATTCTCCTGCTGTGATTGGCTACCAACGAGGTCAGGATGGAGCCATCTTGACCACTCGGGATAGCCCGTATGTCCCGCGTTTTATGCACCTATCAATGTTAGTCCGAGGAGGGGGGAGGATACGGGATGGGGTGGGGACTTTGATCTGAAACGCAAATTTTGGGTCAAAGCTCCCCACCCTTGGGTAAAGTTTCGAGTTCAAAGTTTCCCTTCTGTAGGGATTGATATCCAAGAGGTTGATCTTTTAAATGCTTAAACAAGACACAGACTCCAGGTTTAAAAATCACAGTTTTTTTCTTTTAACAACAAGAATGAAAGGACACTGGTAGAAACCGGTGGTTAATTGGAAATTTTCATTACCTTTTCCTTCATCCATCTTGTCCGTGCTTCAAGGGGACCTCTGGGTATTTTCAAGATGGTAAAGTCACTCGTATGAGTCCTATCCAGGC
>JAEMWC010002045.1:0-10000 GCA_016490735.1 Pachyseris speciosa | reverse complement strand
TCATGTTATTTCTGAATATCCGCACAAATCCCATAATTTCACAAATTTAGTTTTTATGACGTCATCACTTTAGTACTCTATGAATAAAGGGGATTAGTTTCTAAAGAAAATGTGGTGCTGCGTCGGTGGGGGAGTGAAACACGAAAATTTGGTTTATCAACGGAGTTGATAATATAAATTGACCACCGTACAGGGATTCGATTAGCTGACTTTTCGAGCGTTAGCCCTTCGTCGGAGCGAATCGATTCGCTCCGACGAAGGGCTAACGCTCGAAACGTCAGCTAATCGAATCCCTGTACGGTGGTCAATTTATATTATCAACTCCGTTGATAAACCAAATTTTCAGGGTACACAATGGATTGGACTTAAGAAAACTGGAAAGATTTACTAGCACTGTCAAGAGAAAATTCTTTGTATCTCTTGACTAAATATTTACAATTTACTATTATTTAATGACTTGGATCCTTCGAGTTGTGCAACCGGAAACAAAAAAAAGGTCAACCTCGTTCCGCAGCACCGGCATATTCCGTTTTCCGCGATGTATTAGCCTGCGTCGCAGACGTAACAAACCCCGGTTAGTAACGTCTGCGAAGCAGCGCCAAATTCCTTGTTCTGTACCAGAATTTGAGTACGCGTTATGATTGGCTCGTTAACAAAAGCCTTTTGTTGACGAGCCAATCATAACGCGTACTCAAATTCTGGTACACAAAAAGGAATTTGGCGCTGCTTCGCAGACGTTACTAACCGGAGTTTTGTTACGTCTGCGACGCAGGCTACGATGTATGTGCATTGCGGCGATTCTTTGATTGCACCTGACGTCACGGCGGCCATGTTGGTGGAAAGAACAATAGCGAAAAAGTCTTTTGGGAATTTGACTCGATTATTATGCAAACCTTGAGCTACATTTTTCTATTTTTTGGCACCAACGTGGCCGTCTTATCACGTGAGTGCAATCAAAGAATTAGACTATATATATTTGGAAACTCTTCGTTGATCATCGAAAAGGTTGTAACATTTTGGTCAAATTGCAAACTGCACTCATACCGATTTGGTGTTTATGAACGCTTTTGAAGGTTAAAGACTTTCACGGGCCTTTAAAAGAAAAATTTCGACTAAAAAGTATGCCCTCTCGTTATCTGACATTTTAGGTCTGGTTCAGGGTGGATCCATCAGTGTTCTAATCTCAATACGGTGCGGATGATTCGAGTCCTTCCAGGCCCTTTCAGAGTCAGTATTTTATCTCCAGCTAACATTTTTTTTATATGTAATCATCCCTGAATGTAGCATTGTGTTCAACTATTTTAAAATGATTTGGAACACAATACTCTGAGATACAGTCCAAGAAATTGAAATCAATTGTCGCTAATTAATTTGTGCTGAGACTGCCCCGTATATTTTCCTTGCCCAATTAGCTCGCAAAACCAATCGCAATCCCTCTGTAATACACTGACCGCTTCCAGAGATGTTTAAATTTTCGAGAATTGAACACCGTGAAGACGTGAATGCAGTGCCACGGAGCTATATTTAATAATATCATATCATAATAGAAATATGTCGTGAAACTTTATTTTGGTCACGATCGGGGGAGGGAAGGGGATGGGAAGGCAAGTAAACAATTTCACAACACGAAAAGAAAACGGGTCACTGTGTGGCCAAAGCGAGACATCTGGAAAAAATATTCTTTTCATCTTTGGAGCTTTTAATTTTCCTCTTTTAATTTTTTTTCTGGCCTTTAACAATCAATATTATCAATAATGTGTAGACAAGCGAGGGCTCATCTTGGTGCACAATGCAATAATTCGTCGATTTGGTTTGGTTCGAATTCCGTGTGGTTGGCTTCCTGTCAAAATCAAGGCATTTTATGGAGGTAAGTGATCGCACTCCTTTAGAATAGAAAAGGTAAATGATGGTAAATGATAACCAACACATGATGGAATTTTTAACACAGTTGCTCTGATTTCTGAAGTTTAGAGCCACCTAAATGGCGTCGATAAATTATGATTTATTGAGTACAGCCGACTACGCCGTAAGGTGTTCTGAGTTCTAAATTCTATGCTTTTCTTCACATTTTGCCAAGTTGGAGGTGCGAAAACTAATTTAACAGTGTCTGTAATCTAAAGAGTTAAATGTCAACTTGTCTCGACAACGTAAACAGATCTGGTGAAAAAGAATCGCCGCATGCCGAAATTTCAGCGCTTTTCGGTTGCGTATAAATGAATTCGTATTGATGGCGCCATGCCAATACTACTGAACGGAGCCGAAATCTTAGGCTCTCTTAAAAGATAATTTAAGTTCCAACGTTGTAAAAGAACAACTACTAGCATGTAAATAACGAGCTTGGACAAAGCAGTGAAAAAACTCCCATCATCGTCAGCTACACAAAAATTTGAAAAACTATTTGAATTTGTGACAGCCTTATAAAAGGAATGCACTCATAAGTAATTTTGATCGAATCTGACACTTTTTATATGTGGATAATAACTAGTTGTAATCGTAGATCAGGAATGCTTTCGAGTATCCATTGCTACGGTCGTCTGATGTGATAATATAATGAATCGATTACAGGTTTGTCATATGAGGTGACAGGGTTGTGATCGGTTATGTGCTTCCTTGTCGGCGGTATTTAGCTGTGATTCAGTAATATTTCCGATCTTGCGATTAGGAAACAATATTGAAGTGTAAACAAGGATTTGGTTCTTATTTGCAGCAAATATTAAAATCTTCAGAATCAGCCAGCGTGTTCGATACAAGATGTGTTCAATGTCAAAAAATCACGTACCCGTTTGTTATACTAGGGCACCTTATTTTTTCCTTCTAAAGCATGGGATGACGATGTACTAAACGACGCCAACGTTGTTCGACTTTGCTTTATGTTGTACAACACAAACAGTGCTCGATTTTTAATTCATGGGAGGTTTTTAATTATAATCTTGCGTGTCAGGCGCTGGCACCACGCAGTCTAGCTGCTTACCGTAGTTTATTTCACTTGAAAATCAGTTTTTTGTAAATAAATACACTTTAGTTCTGCAAAGCCCGTGTTGAACCTCGTACTTTACATGAGCCGTACTTTGCAGCTTAGATCGACCCAAATTAGTTAAGTGTGCCTGTCGGCTCAAACGTCGAACCTCACTAGCGAGTAACCAAACAGAGCGAGGCTGAACTCGCGATATCATTTATGACGTAATTCAAGATGGCGCAGAAATGGTACACCGAACGGACACGAACGACGAAGAATTTCACCACTTAGTATCACAGGAAACCCAAGATTAGGTTGCGTTCTCCTAACGTGGAACGCAATGAGAACTCGTGAAAAGATCTGATTTTGGTAGAGGACTGAATTGAATGCGGCTGTCTGAATTTGTGGCAATCTCAGTTGAAAAGTAGGCAATCCGACTAAAAATAATAATAAGTTTATTTATTATCTTTGTTTAATTCAGAATTACGGTAATATTACAAGATGAAAATGACCCAAAAACACTGCAAAACAATACAAAGCATAAAAATTGAGATCAGATATGACCAAAAATTTGAAAAGGCCGAGTATGCTAGGTTCAGCACCTCTTGGACACCCAGCGACAACAAAGGGCGAGTCCGGTGCCGTCATCATTTACGTCACTCTTTTTTCTTTGTTGTCCGGCGAAACTAATTATAATCAACTCACGATAGCGGCATTTTCCTATCAATGAGGACTAGAATGATAAAAGATTCGATGCATTCGATTTTCTTTTTTGGATAACAGAAATGTTACGATTTTGCGCGAAGACACGAGTCGTGGATTTATGTTTTTGAAAAAATGAAAGCAAAATTAGCTGCGTAAAAATTATTTTCGACCAAAGCAAGTGACAATCTAGATTAACCTGATTCATCCGAGAACGGTAGAAGTACTAAGAAAAAGATATTACCTGTGTGTTACTCAGTGTAATTTGGATTACGGAGCCACCAAATTCCCCCGAAAAACTAAAGGACGACTTTTAAGTCGTCCTTTAGTTTTTCTGGGGAAAAGCCTCATCAATATTTCGGTGCAATAAACAAAATTTTTGAGGCCGTTTTTGTAGGACAATCTTGATCCTAATTTATCGCACAATTGCCTTCGTTTCCTTTAAAAGGTCGGACTCACATGAGCAACTGAGTGATTTCCAGTTAACCCTTTGTTATTTTGTAAAACATTTGAACTAAAGCTTGCAAGTAAGTTGTGTGACATCACTAAGTATAGGTCACTCAGACATACGTCCGGCACAGTACTGGCCGTCATTTTGAACTGGAGCCGAAGGTTCAAGGTTCAGTTAGTTGCAATTGTTTGCCTGTTCTAAATGATAGAGGCTTCAAATAGACGTGAAAAGTCTTGCAAGAGAAACTCTAAACAAATAAAACAAATCAATTCAAGAATCAGGGAAGGATTGTGTTTAGTAACAGTTCTGAGACTGAAACTGAGACTTCGTCCAATCCATCGATATGTTTTTTGTCCACCCAGGTTATTTATCGCTGTTGGTGTTGATTTTGTTGGGCTTTATTTCAGCCAAGACGACCGCCAAAAGGAGGAGCGCTGTTCTTACCACTGCCACTAATTGCCACAATGTGTACAATTACAACACTTTCAGCACGGGGCCCAACAGAGAGATTAAGAATCTACTGCGAGAAATGAAACTGCAACTGGTGGATCTTCAGAAGAAAATCGGAATATTGACAGGGAACAATACTACTGGCAAAGGTAAACCAGGTTAAAATTTTGTGTTCTAATCAGATTGTCATACAAATTGAATAGGCTGGAAACTTTTTCACAATTTATTCAATTGCGTCTTATTAACGGATGTGTGTGTTACAAAATTATGCAAATATTGTATCTCTCTTCTTTTCATTTTCAGCTCACAAGAACTGTGCCGAACTGTACAAATCTGGTTCAAAAATCAGCGGGGTTTATAAAATCGACCCTGATGGCTCAGGCGCCTTTGATGTATACTGTGACCAAACAACAGACGGTGGGGGGTGGACTGTGTTCCAGAAGAGACTGGACGGCTCGGTTAACTTCTACCGCGGCTGGAACGACTACAAACGTGGCTTTGGTAAGCTGAACGGCGAGTTTTGGCTTGGACTTGACAAGATGCACCGCCTGACAAACAGTGGACGATTCAAGCTTCGTGTGGATCTGGAAGATACAAAAGGAAAAACTGCTTATGCCGAGTACAGTCAGTTTGCTGTTACAAGCGAGAAGACTAAGTACAAGTTGAGTCTTGGAAAATATTCTGGTGAGTATATGTAAAGCAAAAACGCCTCGCCTCGCTCGTATGGTCTCTTCTCTTCTTCCACAGAAAATCTTGAAAAAAAAAAAAAGAATCCTGGAAAGGGTTCAAAACAAGCCATAATCACGACGAACTGAGAGAGATTTAGAAGTAGGCTGCGTCTTTAATTTAGTACAATAAATTTGAAACAAGTGGTATCCACCAGACACATTTCCTAGATCTAAGAAACATTACACCGTCAAAGGTGGTTTGTTTCTGTCAAGTTCAGTATAACACACTGACTTAATATTTGACAAATACATCATTTCTTCCTTTAGGAACTGCTGGAGATTCTCTTTCTGGTCATCGTGGTCGCCCCTTTTCAACTAACGATCAGGACAATGACAGTTGGTCCAAAAGCTGTGCGGTGAACTTCAAGGGAGCCTGGTGGTACACTAGCTGTCACGTCTCCAATCTGAACGGCCTGTATCGTCACGGGAAGCACTCATCATACGCTGATGGTGTCAACTGGAAAACATGGAAAGGATATCACTACTCCGTCAAGAGAGCTGAGATGAAGATCAGGCCTGAAACGTTTTAAGCTGCTGTCCTCACATCTTGATAGCTATCCTTGGTTCCGCAGTATAGAGCCAGTCTGCATGTAGCTGTTAATGGATACTCTAGAGTCGATTGGTTCAGTTTATAACGTAAGGGATGCTTTCTTGGTGAATAAAATCAGCTCAAAACTGACTTTTTCTCAGTGTTTGACTTCCTCTTTCCATTTTCTTGTGTTCTTTTTGTTAAGCTTGCAGTCTGTTTCCGCGTAGGAGGAGAGGCAAGCTGGGAGATTTTTCAAAAAGATTTTTAGCAGAAAAAGACACCAAGGTAAAACTCTCAGCCAAAAACACTACTAAAAGCAGACAACAGTGAAAATCTTTTTTTACATCCTTTGCATCAATCCCCGAAACAATGATGACTACAAGTGATTTTTCATGTTTTTTTTTTTTATATTATTTTCTAACTATCCTCCACAAACATCTTGAAGGGAGGAATTCTGGGGGAGGGGGGAGGCTTTAGGAGGAGAATCTCGCATGAGACCAATTGACATATTTTCATGCGACTCAAGTGGACGCCAGAATACTTATAACTATCCCCTACAAACCGACCAAGCACTTTGCTCTTTGCTCTGATGTTTGCCATTCCTCATACCACAATGTTAGAAAGTCTAGAGGTCAATTTAGGCAAACACTGAAGTTAACATTGAAGTGATTTAGCACTTTTAACAGGATGGGAGTATATCTAGGATGAAAATATTCGTATTTTACTTTTCGCCCCCCTAGCTGTAGTAGGTCTGGAAAAACTTTAATTGGTGTGTTACTTATCGTCTTTCTGGTAAAATCTCACAGATATACTAAAACTATTCGGTCAAGGTGTTTTCTCCCTGGTCCCGCTTCTAAGATTTGTGTCCTTCAAGCAAGAATTACCCGGAAATGAAACCGAGATCATTAGCTGTTGCTGTTTAAAATGATGAGTAATAAGGAAGTATTTTCACTTCGCATACAGATTTCTGAGAAATTGTATCTGACAAATCAAGGGAATGGCATTTCCCAGTCCATAAATTTAAAATTCTCTCGGCCAGTCTTTCCCCAGATCGCTCCTAAAAACACAGAGTCATTAGTGTTTGCGCTTTGGTACTCGCAAATCATGCACAGTGCAATCATAGTAAGTGTGCAGTAGTAGTGGGTAAAGAGTCTGACAAATACCACTTTTTCCAGAGAAACACACAACCCACCAACAAATTTGTCACGCGGCACAGCCCCGGTGGGGTGGGGGTGGTGGGGCCGGGGATCCTTGTGACAAATTTGTTGGTGGGTTGTGTGTCTCTCTGGAAAAAGTGAGTATTTGTCAGACTCTTTACCCACTACTTAGGGAAGCAAAGGAGAAGAAAAAAGGCAGCGGGGAGGAGGGTCCACCCATTTAGAGGTTGGGCACCTGCTGGGTATCACAATGGAACAAACTTTTACAAATCAAGAGGTCAACGCGTTCTTTCAACAGCTGCTTGTGGAAATGCGTTCTCTTGAGGACAAAGAATGGCTTCTCAAAGAGGTTTCGAAACACTCAGGGCCCCTTTCTCAAATTGTTCAGAAAATAATTCGCGAAAACGCAACGAAATGGAAAATTTTGAACTCGGGAGAATACACACTTTTGAAAAAATGAGGGAAATTTTCGCGGACCTCTCTCTTCAAAAACTTCAACAATTGGATGAGCTGCTCTCTGTCAAAGCTTTGGACACAGATGTTCTGAAAGGGTGCAGTGAGTTCATCTGCATCTACATCTACATGATTTCAGCACTTGGCAAAGTCTCGTTGACTTACGGCTTTTATGCGTGTGGCCTCATACACCATAAGCCTTTTTGGGACATCACGCCAAGCCGGCCACTTGCTGAATGGAACAGGTCAGCACTAGGGGTGGTCACAGCCAGAGTTTTGTTACGTCCCTAGTGGTTCTTTTACGTCCCACAGAATCAGAGTTGACGAAAGAGATTTTTAGAAACCGTTATTATCATCTGAGAGGAAACGAAAAAAAATCAATTGTCATGTTGTTTCTGAAGGGGTTGAAAGAAGAGCTCGAAAATCATGAGGGAATAACGAAAGGTTATGACACGGTTTACTGAAAATTTGTGCCGGCAAAGAAAATGAATTTGTTGGAAAAAATCAACCAGCTTCCTTCAGAGCTTCGAGCAATTATTAAAAAAAAAATTGTGAAAGCAAGACAAAACAGAAGCAGGGTGGGATGAGTTGCACGGAGAGCTATTTTTGTGGTTTGAAGATGCACCATTTTGTGAAAAGAAAAATTGTTTCACAAAAGTTGTCAAATGCAGAATTTGCGGGCTGTGTAGAAAAAATGGGCTTTGCTTCATATGTTTTCAAAAAGAGGTTTTTCACGACGTCGTTCCTTTTTCAGAAAACATTTATGATTGTGAAGAAAAATGGATCCAAATTTTGTAGCTCACCAGCATTTTTTCAAGCCGGTTGAATTTATGCGAGGAGTTTGAAGTGGCGAAAAAATGATTGCAGCGTGGCAAATTCAATCCAAATGAGGAAATAATCTGGGAAGTCCGTCGGGTTCTTGAAGAACTCAATGAGAAACACCCAGACCAAGTTTCTGTTTGGTGTTGATGGCGTTCCTGACCAGGGCATGGCCCCAGTGTCTTTGTTTCCGCGGGATCGAGTCAAGAGATTTGACCATCTTGCGGTCTGCAACATGCTTGCATTTTTTTTCGTTCTCACCATACTTTTCCGCACGAAAAGCGCAACTGCTGTAATCGACATCATGCTGCATTGCAAACGCATCATTTGGGCCGGTTGGTTGTTAATAAATTTCTTGAATTTCTCCGGTTTCGGGATTGTATTTCAACCGCTGGTCAAGGGGGTTGTAAGGTCCGGTGTAATTGTGGCCGGGCAAAGTCCACCCTTTTGCAGGAGCGCGAAGTTTCCCAATCAGAGAATGAATGTCCACAGCGCCTCCAAAATAATTTTAGAGTGTTTTGTTGACAACATCTGCATACCCTTTGTGGTTCGGGACAGCTTTCGCGAAAACTTTCAGCAATTTCGGGCTGAAGTTTGGAGCAAAGAAACTTCCAGGTAGAAAGAGACCCGCGCCGGAAAACCCTTTTCCAAGACCTTTCCATTTTATCCACGAACCGTAACTTCTTGTTCCCCCTTTGTTTTTGTAGTCTCTGTACTGTCTTTTGTATTCAGCAACCATCGCACGCCCTTTTTTTTTCTGAAATTTCTGGTCCGTTGTAAAGGTTTGGATCGGAAAACGATCCCACACAGTTTTTTGAAATCAACAAATGGGAAACGAACAGGAAGGCCGCTTCCATCAAGATCTTTCCTGTCGGTCACGTACCGCCGGTCCCATGGGTCTCACTTTTGTGGAAAGCTGGCCAAGAAGTTCATGACCAACCTTTTCAACAACACTGAGGCGCCACTTTTTTCATTCCGTAATTCAACATTTTTCTTTGCAACTCAGGGTTTCGCAATGCTTCGGAAGCATAATATCACCCAGCTTCCAACCCTTTTTTCGCAAGAAAAGGAGCACCGTGGTGCAAAAACAAATCAGTCGCTGTGCCAGCGAGGTCAGTGAAAACACCAGAGCCCTCTGCAAGAGAGGGCTCCGTCAGTTTCGCGGCAGAAAGCTGGTTTTCGAGATTCTACAAACTGCGCATTTCATCTACAACATTTTGCGGTTGTTTTTTGAGGGTCTCAATCGGGTAGTCTTTTACGGCTAACGGTTAATATTTTGGTTTTTTTACGGCTAACGGTTTTTTTCCGTTACGGTTAACGGATCTGTTAAAAATTAATTACCATTGTTTAAAAAAGTTCAAAATTAATTTTCATTGTTGTTAAGTCTGAGGAACATTCTGGGGTAGAAAACTGTGGTAATATACTACCACGGTAAACTATATCTGGTTTATATCTTCATTTCTACGTGTACACTGCGGTACTTTGACGAAAACAAGACAAATAAATAAATAAATAAATAAATAAAATAAATAAATAAAGCTTAATGATAAATGTGCCGAATGAAACATTTGAAATAACATTCATGTTACATGGGTAAGAGTTCTTCAATTCACCTTCATGACGTAGCTTATCGTTTTGTGACCGCCTAAACATCAAACCGGCCGTATCCACGCTTTGACTTGTCTTCCAGACCTTGTCATCACAGGTTTACCAGTGACCAGTTCCTCTGAGTCAAAATCTGCTGAATCCACCTGG
>JAEMWC010002044.1:0-68013 GCA_016490735.1 Pachyseris speciosa | reverse complement strand
GTATTTTCTTCGTTGTTGTAAAGTGCTATTGAACCATTGGGAAATGATACTCAACAATATTTTATTATTATTAGTATTATTATCATTACAGTATTATTATTATTATTATTATTGGTTTCTGACTAGTTCTGTCTGACAGCCTATTTTCAATTTTCTTTTGTGTAGTGGTTGAGTATATGTTTCAAATATTGTCAGTACTGAATAGGATTTATTAAGTTAGGAATATGTTAATCATTTCGTGTACTGGTTGTTTTAATAAAGGCTGTCTTGAATCCTACATTTTGGCCTTATCGTTGACTTCTACTGTTTAGATGGAATAATAAAAGGATTCTTTGAAAACCAAACAGCCATCTTTGAATATTGTTTACAAGATAAAATTGCCACATTCGCTAAAGCTATGCAGTGAATATCAGCTGTATCCTTTTTATATAATTATAAAAGATTTGGAACTGTTTTCTGAGAGATTTATAATGCCCATCTCCTTAAAGGATGTCCTGTCCATCTTTAGTGCAAGACCAGAGATCTCTGCATCTGGACGTTAAAAAAATGAATTGTTGATGAATG
Organism: Pachyseris speciosa; assembly: GCA_016490735.1. NCBI lineage: Eukaryota > Metazoa > Cnidaria > Anthozoa > Scleractinia > Pachyseridae > Pachyseris > Pachyseris speciosa. Next base: position 67,449 of record JAEMWC010002044.1, on the reverse strand, counting down.
CAATGACAACAAAATTAAGCACAGCATAATTATAACTAATAACTTCATCATTTTCTCATCCCTACATCAAAACTGCTCTTTGGCAAAACTGATTTGCTTGTTGCTTGCAAGAGGCAAGGGTGTTTTGGGCTACTGTGTGTTATGCTACTATAGCTACCCCAATGTAATAAGGATGTAAACTATATGCAGGTCGTGTAAACGTCTACCCCTTTGCTTGGCTATATATTATTAACCTTAGAAAGAACATTCTACAGTTGCTAGCCATCACCTTCAGAGAAGGCAGTACATCAGTATTCTAGGTCAGAGAAGGTAACACATACTAGAGGCTTATACTATTTTGCTGCCACAAATTAAATATACTTGACTCAATTAAACTTCAGCCTTTCACAAATTTCAAGCTATAAATCCATACCGCCTTAATTTATGACAGTTCTTTAAGGAACTTGATATTCTCTTTTGTAGATCTCAAAATGACATGGCCTAGTTAACAATTGAAGGATTCAGTGCAAACATCTTAGTTTTTTTTTGCCCAATTTCTTTTGTTAACAACAAATTCTTTATGATTCAATTCTTTTTAGTGTGAAATGCCCTCACTAGGATCTAAAGCTGAAGCTATAACTATTTCAAGGAATCCTTGATCCTTTGAATAGATTTCACAAATGCATAATTTACTAACTAAAAGAGATCAGGTGTTTATTCAGTTATGGAAGAGCTTGACTTCCCATTAAGTAGCCATTATTTTTTGCCTGGCAGTGCATGGTTGTCATAACTTGACATTGTGTGGTTGCATAAAATATCCATAAAAAATATCAATACTGCCCACCCACCCCCCCTGCGGGCTCCTAAGTTTTCCCTTGCTTTCGTAATCTCACCCTCACAGAGCGGTTGCGATTGTTTAATATAAACCTAAGATACGTCAGGGGCGTAGCGAGCCTATAGGCCCGTAGGCCTGGGCCTACAAATTTTCAGCCTACCCCTGCTATATATTATTGTGCCGTTGTGAGAGATAAACAATTTCCTGAAATTCGTTGCGAACGTTATAAAAAGGAAACGCAATTTATCAACGTATCTTAGGTTTACATTAAACAATCGCAACCGCTCTGTAAGGGTGACATTACGAAAGCAAGGGAAAACTTAGGAGCCCGCAGGCTATGAAAAGTGCTATATACCGACAATCGTACAGGGTTACATATGGCAAGACAGTGAAGTTCCTGGGCAGCCATGGCGAAGCGGAACCATCCATAGTTTCTTCTAGGAATAGTTTTCTCGTTCTCAAATTGATTTGTTAGCGTGGTAAAAGGGAATTCAGATCACATTTATCCCACATGGCAAATAAAACGGCCATTTCTTGCTTAGGGAATACGGGGTTATGAGCTTTTGGTTCTCTGGTTCAAAATTATGGTAAAATTCAGGGTAAATATCTTGACTTCACAAACACTTTTCGAGTCTGAAGAATGCATGAAATGGCGTTTTAGATGTTTCAGTAAAAAAGAAACTACCGGGTAAGAATACCCCCGGACCCCACTAGAAGCTCGCAACTTCGGCGCTCTATACATGCCTTAGCTTGTTACTCGGCCGACGGTAGGCCGAGTCTAGATCTGGGCTTCGTTCTTCTTTTTCGTCGAGTTTCATCCACAAAGCTCACTTCCGGCGTTTCTGCGCAGGCGCAAGCATAATTTAGCAGTACCTCTTAGAAGGCCCTGGGACGAGGTTCCACAAAACAAGGCCGCCATCGGCCGCCATAGTAACATCACGAACACTAAAATGACGATTCACCTTGTGTTTACGAGGTCTGAACAACTAATATGTAGACAGAAGTGTCAAAACGATTGTTTGCAAGTTCAACAGCAAGACGAAAGGTTTTAAAATAGCCACCCTGAAGTCCAGATGTTTTAATCGTACCCGTGGCTTCTACATACTAAACCTCTGTAATTTTAAGGGGTACATTTTGCTGAATAACTCAAGTACGGGAAATCACACACTCCTGAGACTTTTACAGGTAGTTTATTTACTATTTTTGTACAATACCTCAATTTCTTGACATTATTTTTGAATGATAAGCAATTATATTTTTAAATTGCGTGACGTGAAATCCAACTATAGAACTGGCTGCAGAAACCTTACTCTTTAGCATGTCTCTGTTTTAGCAAACAGTTTCACCCTGCTGAATATTTTTTCTCCTCACATTTCACCGAGATTCCAGTAACGTTTATGCCTGCGTTCTGTAACCGTCTTTACTGCAAGCTAGCGGACCTATATGAGGAAACGAACTCCTGGGATCAAAAGCAGTCAAAAGTCACTAATCATTCATTGTTTTTATGGGTCATCGTTTTCTACTTAGTCGGTTTTCTATGCCGGCGTGTTTCGGGTCATCGTTTCAGTAGACATCCATAACACAAGCAGTGTTGACTGTACTTGAACTGAAGAAATGCGTTGTATTAGAGAAGGCAGTGCTACTATCTGCTCATGATGAACATGATACAATAGTGAAAATAAAATATAGCCTGGGACCAGGCTCCGTAGTGGTTAAAGAAGGAACGAGGCAAAAAAAAAATCGGCGAGCGAAGCGAGCCGAGCGGGGGACTGGCGGAGGGGAAGGGGCGGCGGAGCCTGGACACATGCCTTTCATCCCACCGATCCATGATACCAGATTCTGGTATCATGCTCTGATTGGTCAAAGTTCTCAATGTTGACAGATTCCAGATGTTGAAGCGGATTGTTAATGCTTGAAAGTCACGCACGCGTTGTGTAACTTCAGCTCACGAAAAGAAATGGCATCTTCAGGCATTCGGATTTGAGCAAGCGACACAGGCTTCTTTGTGAGAATTTTCGCATATTCCTCGGCAGAAGCTTTGCCCACAATCGGTGGCAAAAAAGAGCGATTCTCCCGACTGGTTTTGAGAAGAGTTTAATCTTTCAACTGCTCCCTCGTTGTTTTGTAAAAGAAAAAAACTTGGAAAATAGAACGATCGACTGTTCCAGTGGTTTCGCCGTTGGTGTGGCCTACAGTTCACCGTTCGTATTCGGGGTATTTTCCTCTAAACCCTATTTAATTATTTTGCTTCGTCGAAGGTGTTACGCCGTGATACGCCTGTTGAGGATTGGAGCGCAGTCAATCGCTTTGCTTGTGATCCCAAACTTTCGTTCTCGAGCAGAACATCTTGACCCTGGTCTAGAGGCTCATTGCAACGGGTTACAAGTTTTGCAAACGACTAATGTAGTGGAACGGCTTGTCTGGTACAAGAAAGGCAAGCCAGTTCAGAGTAATCATCTCCACGCACTAATTCATGTCCAAAAATGATCAACGAGCAACTCTTAGACTATTAAAAACTGAAACGACGGGCACCCTTTTGCCTTCAGGCGAAATGAAAACTTTTCTGCAGAAGCGACAAATTCGCTCTCGCTGTGAAAACTTATGTGCGCCGATGTTGACTTTTTAGGGGCATTTATGCGAAGATACATCCATGACATCAACGTTTTGACAGTTTGATCGACTTGTTGACATTTCAATTGAACTTCAGCGCGGATCGGCGGCACGAAAGCCATATCTCTAGGCTCCGCCGCTCCTTCTCCTCCCTCAGTCCCCCGCTCGGCTCCCTTCACTCGCCGATATTTTTCGCCACGTTCCTTCAAAGGAATTCAGATCTTTCTTTGTCATAATATACATAAAAGGGATCACTGTGTGTGGAAATGAAATCAAGATTAGTCAATATGCTGACGATACTACTATGATTTTAGACGGCTCAAAAAAATCCTTTACATCTGCCTTACTTGACCTAGAGCTTTTCGGTGCGATATCTGGCTTGCGGCTTAACAACAAGAAAACAGAAATTCTCTGGATTGGGGCTTGCGCTGGGCGTCAAGATGAATTATGTCCCGAAAAAGATTTAAAATGGGTTATAGTCAAACTTAAGGCCTTAGGTGTCTGGATTTCGACCGATCCCATGGTTAGCATGAAAGCAAACTACAGCGAAATATTAACAAAGGTTAGAAACTGCTTAAGCTGCTGGGAATACTGTCGTCTAAGCCTACTAGGGAAAATCGTTGTATTAAAAAGTTTAATCGCCTCTCAGCTTGTTTATATTCTATCACCATTGCCAACAAACCATGCAGCTTTAGATGAGATTGACAACATGTTCTACAACTTTCTCTGGAGTGGAAGAGGGGACAAAATTAAGCGAGATGTAATGATCAGTGATTATAAAAATGGAGGTTTAAGGATGATCGACATTAAATCTTTTAATAAAGCTCTCAAATCAACATGGGTCAAAAAACATTTGGACAATGATAATCATGGCAAATCAGTGGAAATTGTTCTTTGACTCTGAATTACACGATTTCGGCGGGAATGTTATCTTTAGGGTAACCTCAACAAAAATGATTTGGCAAAGTTTATACATACATCTGACGCCTTTACAACAGAAATTCTAAAAATCTGGTCAGAAATCAGTTATCACGATAACATAACTTCTACCGAAAATTTGCTCTTCTTACCTCTCTGGCAAAATTCACTTGTGAGAATTGGGAACAGACCTATTTACTACAAATCGTGGTCTTCCAAAGGAATACAAAACGTGAGGCATTTAATGAAAGACGCAGATAACTTGCTATCTTTCACTGAATTCAAGAAACGCTTCGACGTCAAAACCAATTTTCTTGTTTATCACGGTGTGGTATCGTGCATAAAAGTGTTAAGGAATGCCAGAGAAAACCAAAATGAAAAAAGCAGAAATTTCAGCACTTTTGTAGAAAACTTCATAAAAGCTCCTAAATCGAATAGATTGGCATACAAAAAGCTAGTCAGCGTTAAACAGAGCAGCCCTAAGAAAAGCCAAGAGAAATGGTGTGTCGACTGCAACCTTCAGTGCTCCAAAACAATTGATTGGGAGATGGCTTACGAACTCCCTTTCTGCAGCACTAAGGCTACCAAATTAATTATTTTCCAGTTTAAACTACTTCACAGGCGTTTAGCGACAAATGATTTTCTAAATAAAATAGGCATTCGAGAAAATGATAATTTATGTGTACCTTTTGTAGACTGAGAAAGAGTCCCTTTTTCATTTATTTTGGTCGTGTAGCGAGACGTCTTGTTTTTGGCAGGGCTTTATGAAATGGTTGGCCGAAACCCAAATAAAACTAAAATCCAACATCTTCACTCCCGACATAATGATTGGCCTGAGGTCGGACATCATATCCAACACAAAGCAATACTTTTACTTCCTTGTTGCCAGATATTATATGTGGTCTTGCAAAACAAAGGAAGTACTCCCAAAAATTGAAAGATTTCCTAGTTTTCTATCATCTTTAGTACCTTTTGAATCTTAAACCCCGCCTCCCCTCCAAAACAAATAAAGGAAAAAAAATTAAAACTAAAAAGAGTTTAATATAAAGTAATATAAAGGTCTTAAAGGAATCCATGCATGCACAGCATAGATTAATAATTTAGCTGAGAAATTGTAATAATTGACTTATTATGTTCATAGCTTTCCGAATACATGTATGTTTAGTAGTTCTGTAGTAGTCTGTTAGTAATGTAATGTTCTGTACTTCGATGTAAATAAATGTTATTTATCTAATTAAAGAAAAGAAAAAAAAACTTTGTCATAATATTACAACCGTACAGGTGAATCAGTGAAGTAGCAAATTGCAATTTCTAATTGCCTTTTGCGGGAAGGCCGAGTAAAGGCCAACATGGCCTCTTGTTGCGTTAAAAACAGACCTACAACTATTCAAAAACCTCGCTACGCCCCTGTACGTTGATAAATTGCGTTTCCTTTTTATAACGTTCGCAAAGAATTCAGATCAAGAAATTGTTTATCTCTCACAACGGCACAATAGTATATAAGACGGGTAGGCTGAAAATTTTTAGGCCCAGGCCTACCTGTCTGTAGGCTCGCTACGCCCCTGTTTTGTGAAACTACACATTATTTCTCCATTAAGGAGGCCATTTTTTTTATTATCTTAACACCAGAGAATAATGTATATGTTGTAGTTCAATTTTAATTTTTCTTTGTTTCTGCATATGGTTATGTATGATAATGAACATAAATCAAAGAAAAATAAAAATAGAACCAAAGATCAAATTGAACCACAACATATATACCAAATGAAAACAGCATGACAGGGATCCTTTCATCATGTTCTTAAGAAAATGAAAACGTGGTAAAAATAGTATAGTTTAAGGTTTCATCATCATCATCATTTTTATATATTCACTTAATCATAAAAATACTTTTCCTAAAAGTCGTGACTGAAACATTTAACTACTTTAAAGTTTAATTACAACTAAGTATGTTTTCGTAATTTTCTGGGCCTCATTAGAACAGATAGAAGATTTGACTGTAATAAATAAAGTACGATGATGACGATGTGATGATGATGATGCTGCTGATGATGATAATGATGATGATGGTGATGGTGATGGTGATGGTGATGGTGATGGTGATGGTGGTGGTGATGGTGATGATGATGATGATGATGATGATGATGATGATGATGATGATGGTGATGGTGATGGTGATGATGACGATGATGATCTACAGACTGCAGACTAGAAGAATTGTAGCCTGAGGAGTACGATTTGGCCAAAATTAGGGTTGCCGCAATTCGACCTGTACTTTCTGGTTAGGCCTAATCCAATTTTTCCTGGTTAAGTTTAAAGACCCATGTTCATCCAAGAGGTCTTACGCACGTTTGTTACAGTTTTTAACCGTCTCTATTGTTCATTCTTGCGATCTGATTGGTTTACCAGATTCTCCCACTGAGTTCAAGTGGCGTGACATTTAAACTAACTCATAACAACGAAATGAGAATCGATTTATTTTTCTATATTGCTGTGATTTATTTGGATCTTTTTGTGCCTACGAAAGACATCAGTTCCTCCAAAAACGCTGCAAATATGTGTGGTTCATCATGTAAAAGTTTCGGCGACTGAGGAAGCGAGGGAAGCAGTCGATCGTTTAGCTTGCATTTACTAGTATGGCTAAGTAAAAACGACGCGGTGGAGGATTCCAATAATTAAATAAGTTACCGTCACCTTGAATACTCCTAGTCCATATATTTTAATTTTATAACCAGTATTCCATAAGGCTTACCTTATCATTATAGAAATTGCTGGGAAGAGAAATAAACCGCGTTAGACTCGATAGATGCTCATGTATCGGATACAAAACCGCGCTCGAGTCCGGTTCATTCGCAGATAATTTAGAACTGCATGATCAAAATATTCGCCAAGGTCGGACATCAGTTGAAATTTGGCGTATCGCTACGACAGATACATGTTCGGAGGTATCAAATCACCCTTTTCTTTGCTTAAAAATACTAGCTAAGCAAAGTCTGAGACGGGCATCTTCCTTCGGGTTAACTGTACAGCGCTGTCAACTTTGAGATCAGAGGTCATTTGGCAGCAACCATGTGCATGTATCAACAAAATAACGGGACAAAAGGCACGTTTTGCCAGGATAATTACAAAACAAATTCAAGGAGACAACAGCCTGACAATGGAAGACAATATTCCAACAGGTTTGTGAAGAATTACCTTCAGGTTGACCCCAAACTAAACGGATTTTTAACAAGAGCCCGCCAACAAACAATTTCGCGTTACGCGAAGTTCAACAACAACACCAGCCGGCTACAAGGTCTTTTCCTCACCGCTACGACGACTCTTGTTAAAAATATCGACGCAAATGAAGAGAGAGAATGTTAAGAAAACCACGAGACAAAAATAGCAATACTCGGGAAATAAGCCATTTGCGTATTTTCCGTCTATGCGAAATTCAGCGCGGCGCGCAATGCGTCTTGGATGAACATGGGTTTTAAAAGGGTCATTATTAGAGAGATAAAAAAGATAACTTAACTGATGTGAAACGGTGAAATAACACATTTTCATTAAAGATAAGCACCAAAGACAAGAATAAATGCAAATATGGCGAGGGTGGTGAAGGATGGAGAAGATTGAAACGGATTACAAATTGCCTCTTTGAAAAATTTAGGTTAATTTTTTTTCTAGCAATACCGAGAAAGTCCAGCCATCATCTGATATATGAACATACAGTCACAATGCATTTATTACATTAAAAAATTTAAAGATTCAAAGGCTTGAAGGTAAGTCCCTAAGCTTAACTTGTGCACGTTTTTCGTACATTCTAGGTGCTATAAACATACCTCCTTTAGGTAAATGTTATGACCTCCCGCAGGTGGATGTTACTGTTCATTGTAAGAATGTTAGAAATTCATCGCGCAAAGATCTCGACCACGTTTCCAAAAGTCAAACGCAGAATTGAAACATTCAAAAGATGAAAAGGTGAGACAAGAAAACGGCATGTATTCAATGATGCGCAATGAACAGACCTGACCAGCGAAGTTATTTCAGCAATATCATCCGCCATTACGCGAAAGAAGTGAATTTCCGGTATATTCAGACATCGGATCGTGGCTAACTCAGCCGATGACGTCACCTCCCGTAGGTCGATGTTAACAATTCGCGACCCAACTGAATTTCACAAGTTTATGGAATGTGTTTAGTTTATACATGCAAGCCGCACAAATGGGTTTGAGCACGCGTACGATTTAGCTTTTCAATTTCGTAGGGTATCATAAGGACCGGATGGCAGTTGGCGGATAAGGGATGGAAACGTGCAGAAAAAAATAGAAAAGGTGATGGTGGTGAACCTTTGGTGAGAATAGAAAAGAAATTTTTGACGAGAAGGAAAATAAAAGACAACGACATCAACACGCAATCCAGCTATTTATATAAAAATAATAATGAAAATATCTGCTGTCTTGAAATACTGGGGACTCAGGCTTTAGTGTCACGTGATGCACACGAGTGGCTGTTGTTTGTCGAGTGAGTGGAATCGCTCGAGTGTGAAGCGATCGTCAATTTTAGAGTGGTTTTCTGAGATATCATTAAGCTAGAATGTGGGTAGAGGCAAGCCTTTGAAAGAAACCAGAGGTGAGAGGCGATTTCATGTTAACGGAGATGCCAAAGTTATTTTGATTTAAACATGGCCGCTCACATAATGAAGCTGTCTCTCTAGCCGTTCTCCAGAAGGATTCCAGGATCTACCAAGGCAATTTGGTCTAGTTTTGACTGCTAAAAAAGCTTGTCGGTGCAATATTTTGCTGGTAGTACTGGGTGGCTCCACACCAGTACTATGCAATACAATACAAGCAATTAGAGCGGTTTTCAATTGAGTGTCCAAAGTAATTATCGTTTTGCTTTGGTTTTGCATTACTTCGCTCTGTGATTGGCCACGAAAACTCGCGCCACTTTCTAAACTAATGAGAAGCAAAACTATTTTCCCGCGCCTTGAGACGGCAACATGTAATTGCTTTATATTCTGATTGGTTCATTGCACTGTTTACTTCTGTTTTGATTGGTCAGAGTAATTGCTTTGGTTTTGGTTTTACGACACTCAATTGAAAAGCGCTCTAAGCAAAATAAAATCACACAAAGTTAAGTAAGTTATAGAGATATTAGAAACCGAGGAAGTGAATAGACCGGCATTGTATATATATCATATGTTTCTTTTTTAATCTTGTTTATGTTGTAATATTCATTTTATTATTTCAACTATAGTGCTACTACCTCTACCACTACCACTACTGCTCTACCCGAACGAACACGATTCCGTTAAACAGGACGCAGAAAACACGAAAACCCAAGTGACGTTGATCCGAAAATTTGAATGAAAATCTTGTTCCACTACCCACCTGCACTTCCTTCCATCGAATCCTACGATCCTAAAAGACTCCCTCTAATCTTTTCCACCGAAAGGAAGCCCAGAAAATGCCCAGCAAGAGAGAAAGAAAGCGAGGCAAGAAAAGCGAAAGAAAAGGGGAGGATTTTTGTTTTCTGCGCATGCCTGGACTTGGAAAGCCAATATTAAGCATCAGGAACAGAAGGGCACGATGAGCTCCACCGCCAAACAGAGTTTTGGACAGTTTTGGTTCTTGGTCAGAAAACGGCTCGACAAGCTTCAAAATGAGTTAAACGGTTAAAACCTGAAAAGTATTTTGTTCGATGCATTGACAAAAGTTATTCTTGGCCTGAAAAAAGCCTGCAGGTGGGCTTTTGTAATAAGCCCCCCATCACTAATAAGCACACCCCCCCCCCCTCCTCCTTTAGGAGGACACGAGATGTCTTCGATAGTCCCTTCTATGCCCTCTTACGAAATTGACTTCATGTGGACCAGTGGGTTTGTTTTTAAACAGATATATACTCAAACAATTTGTTTGCTGCGCTTCATTAAATAATAAAGTTCCTCTGCAATTGTAGGAGTTTTGTACAAAAACTCTTTGAAGATGAAAACAACGGGTTTAAAATTTGAAATAAGCTCCCCCCTCTAATAACCCCCCCCCTGTTAATGTGGCCTGAAATTCAATAAGCCCCCCCGGGACTTAATAGACCTTTTACGGTATACATGTCTTTTAAGGAACATGCACCAAAGCGAAGAACTCTGGGGTCGAGAATGGGACCGAGCAAAAGACACTCACGAGCTAGACAATTTAACCAGAAAATACTCGCAAGATAAAAACGTGACTCCAGTTTAAATTTTTCAAGTTACACAAGTAGCATTTATTGACTAACCGCTTCTAAGGGAGGTGCCTAAAGCAAGACCTAAGTTATTTAGTACTTTTAGTTATCCTGGTAAACTTTTCCAGTCCAGACTCTATGGATACCATTCTCATCATCGCAGCGTGGTACTTTATGTCTGTGAAGGTGGTCTCTTAGATATGCCTACAAACGCTTCTGATACTGCTGTTCGATCAATACTGTTATATTAGAATAAAGTATAAGAAAGGTCATTCCCCTTAAAGATGAGATATTTAATTTCACAGTCAAACTTGATTAAAGGGGGTTAGTTTCTAAAAAGAACCGTGGTGCCACGTCGGTGGTGGAGTGAATCACGAAAATCTGGTTTATCGCCGAGTTGATCATTAACGTAATTTGACCACCGTAAAGAGACATACTTCGCTTTAAAAGGTTCTTCTAATAAATGATAACAAATTATTTAATAAAAGCAAAGACTTGTGAAAAACTATTATCTTTAAGCTCTCAAAGTAAAAACTTCATCTTTTAGACCTCACTTACATTTTCATCTTTTAGCTTTTTTCGCACTTCTTTTTGTATTTTTATTCTTAAAAAAAATTCGCAACCTTTTCGTATATATCTCCGTTCGTGCGCTTCATTTTTCATTCGTTAAAGGCCATATACTGATAGCCGAAAGCTTATGTTTTTAATCTTTTTAACCAGAGAACGTTTTTTCACTTCAACTTTTCTCGTTGTTTGAGTTGACCGCGGTTAAAGCTTAATTTAATTTATTTTTTTTATTTATTTTAGTACACGAAGATATGATTCCAATCAAAAACACTAAAGCGAAACAAAAATCTAATAAATAGATAAATAACAAAAAAAGTGGTCACCTGGAAAAACGAAAATACAAAATTCTCTCGCATGTTCGATACCTATATAAGCAAGTCACACGTCAACAAAAATCTAGCTAAGAAGAAGCTTTTCAAAACTAATGGCGAAATTCAAAATTATAGCTTGCAATTAATCAAAAACTTTACACAAGGGCCGTGCATGGCCAAATCCCCCTGGAGATTAATTAAGTACAGTAAGGTAGGGAGGGGATATATAAGCAACTGATTGCCTTAATTACTTAGGATCACCAGCCTATTCCCATTTGGATGGCGATTCATTAGGGATTTCTTAATTAATTTCATTTCTTAATTTAATTTCCAGGGGGATTTAGCCTTGCATCGCCGATCGACCGGGGAGTAGTGACGTGATCCTGATTGCAGAAGATGTGTGAAATTGTCTCCTCGGACCTTACCATCAGAAGGCCACACTGTGTATGTGTTGTACAGTAAAAATATGTGTTCCCAGTGTGGTTGGTTCAGTGGCCTAGTGGTGAAGGCATCCGACCGGTAATCTGGAGACCCAGGTTCGATTCCTGGCTGAGACACATTTTCACTTAATTACTTAGTTGTGTTGATTTCTGTTCCCAAATTAACCTTGTCTGTTTGTATTTCTCAGAAATCCCTAAATGGGAATAGGCTGGTGATCCTAAGTAATCAGTTGATAATATATCCCCTCCCTACCTTACTGTACTATATATATATATATATATATATATATATATATATATATATATATATATATATATAGATATATATATATAGGTTTTTGTAAGGGCACCCACATACATAATGCGACCACTTCTGTGACTCTGAAGTCCACCTGCTTCTACATTTCAACTCTGAACACCTCTACTTCATCCACATGAAAAGAATCACTGCCAGTTAGAAAGGCTCCTCCACACACATTTCTAGGACACGAGAAGCCGCTACCAAGGCAAGAAGCACCACCGATCGTGTCCCCACTCCACACCTGAAGGTCAAAGTCGCCTCGGATACCGAAGGTTGGACCATAATTAAGGGCACACACTATACCGCCATAGGCACCTGGCTTTGGAGTGATCCTTAATGGGTCACTTCGGGAGGGATTAACCAGTGAAAACAGGAAGGACTTGATGTCTGTTATGTACTTGATAGGAGCGGCTACGGAAGAAAGAGAAGTACAAATAATAGGAATGTAACTTTGCTGACAAACCACCGGGCCGCTCGTGTCGGTCTGTTGCGAGGAAAAACTAGTGGTAAGCGATGAACACGGTCAGTTGAATGTTTCTGTCTGGGGAATAATTTGTCTGATAGCCACCCTTTGGAAATTTGATGCTTCTCTTTCTGGGCTGATATTTGTTTTAAGAACAATGATGCAACTTCCCAGGGGCAACTATCAGCCGATAGACCCTTGACAGGTGGTCTGCATGGCTCCTCTAGTCCTTATGGCTATTCCGGGTAACCAGTACCCTCCAAGATCCAAATTCCTTTTCCTCCTTTACATGTAACGTTTCAATGATTGATTACAATAAAAGTGGTTGTAGCATTTTCTGCTGTTAACTTTCTTTTAAGCGTTAGCCTTTTGTAAGCCTGGATGCAGGGAGCTACCTGGCCCGGAGGATGGGGGAGGAGGGCGAAATAAACTTGTTTTTCCTCGCACTCTGAGGTACCCATGTGGTTCTCTACAGTTACCCCAAGTAGGTATCTTGTGAAAAGTGAAACATTTTGTTGACAATCATATTCTTGTCATGCTTAATTATTGTCTTATCTATCCCTTCCTCACTTATAGTGTCCATGTCTCGGGTCTAACCTTCCCCTCATTTCTAACACATCTATTCAAGATTATCCAAATCCCATTCTGAGCTTTTTTTTTAAATCCTTCAACCTGCTAAAGCTTAATGATGTTAATGATGTCTTTTCTTTATCAATGGTCACGCAGACTGTCACCCCCCTGTTTCAATGAATATTTCAAATTTGCTTCTTCTGTTCATTCCTATTCAACAAGGCAATCATGTAATAAAAACCTTTATGTAGTCAAATGGTCTGCTGAGCAGCAGCAAAATTGATAGTCGTAGAAACAATACAACTTTCTTTAATTTTCCAGACATGTTTCGACGGTGCATCCGTCATCATCAGTGTACAGTTTTGAAATAGCCGTTGAATTTATAACGCGCGTGAAATTACAAGGTTCGTTACATTGCGTTTACAATATTGCGTGCTAAATAGTTTAAATAATAGACATAGAGCGACTTACAGGGAGAGTGTCAGGTTTATGTGTTTCACCTGCTGATTGAGATTGAGTTTCTTTATGTAGCCCTAGTAAATACCACTCAATATGGCTTACGCTCTCTAAAATTTACCGGTCCTCGACTTTGGAACTCCTTGCCCACAAGTATAACAAATTCAAGTTCTCTTAGAATATTTCGTAAAAACCTTAAGAATTCTATCCTTAATTGTTATTCCTACCCTTGTCTGCCTTAGCGCATGAAGAAATAAAATAATAAAATAAAAAATAATAATTTTGTGTGTAATTGTATTCCATTAGAGGGATCATCCACTAGATTAGCCTTTGCTATTTGGATGATCCCAACTCGCTCTCGTTTTTGTTGTTTCAATTTTCTTTTATTCCCTAGTTGCACCGTATTTAGTTGCCCATGTAAACTTAACTCATATGTCGTGTAAAACTGAACTGAGTCAAAAATAAAAATCATCATCAAATAAAACTCATCATTCTCTAGGAAACAATATGAATGCACTACACGGGTTCGCCGATAGTAAAATGAAACGTATGAGTAGCTTACTGGTACATTAGAGCACCAAAAGCCTTGTGGCCACTTACTAAAGGTGTGCAATTTGGATGTAGCTTTTTCAAGTACTAAAAAGAGTTCTGGCATAACATGATGGTTTGAAAAGTCTTGACATACTGCACTGCACTATTTGGAAGCTTTACCTCAAAATAAGATACAGTAAAATTAAAATAGGAAGCCAACACGAAATATAATATTCCACTAACAATCAACGAGGAGTGTTAAGAAGACTAAAAACGTCTGATCAACTTCCTGGGAAACAAGTGAGGGTTATCGACCTGAAGCGAGCAGATATATTATCATGATCTCTCGAGGGTAATAACTTGAGGAAAATCTGACGAGGGAATATATTCATTGTTTTGTCACTGTTTATCCGCTATTGTTTCAGAACCACAACCCACAACTTTTGTCAATTAAAGTACAAGCCATACCTGACTGCCATGATTTGGAGGCAAAGCCACCAAAGATATTTTCTCCACTTTTAACCACCATAAGAGTTGGACCTTGGTTATCACAGCAGCGATGGAAGTCGATTGCTGTTTTCCCATCGGTAGTAGCTAGGTACAACGGAGTAAACAAGCAACCTTCAGGCAGCCACGACAAAACAACGTACAGGTGGTCTTCATCGGTTATCAATGAAGATTTCAGGACTGTGATGTCTCTCTTCATTCTCCTGATCATCCCTTGAACTTGGTAAAACTGTGCTTCTTTGAGCAGCCCTTTCCTTACTAACTCGTCCTCTGGAAAAAGGAGCTCGCCATCGCGAAGATAGTTCAAAATGTACCTTGGCAACAGTTAACAAATAATCACATCAGAATAGGAATCACAACAGTTTAATAGATGAATTGTTAATTTTCCGTCAATAGTCTTAAAACTAATCGTGTCGATAACAAAATAATCAAATATATTTGTGGCTTAATTGGCTGCTTCAGGTCCCAACCGTCCGATTAGAGCCGTCCGATGACATACACTTGTAAACGGACAGGCCAAACTTATTTTGGTATGTTGAGCAGTAGCTGCCGTGTCGTGTCAGTTGTCAATCTTCGCTCTTTGTAAAATGGCAACCATTTCCGGTGTCGGATAATTTGCATTCGAACCTTAGAAAGTTGATTTCTAGAGTTTCTCGCATTTTGTTATTGACACAATTAATTGGTAATCGGAGTTCGTGTCATACAATTCAGGTGTAATCCTGCTCACTTGTAATCGGACAGTTACCTTATTTGGGTATGTTGAGCAGTAGCTGCCAGGTCGTGTCAGTTGTCAATCTTCGCTCTTTGTAAAATAGCAACCATTTCCAATGTCGGATAATTTGCATTCGAACCTTAGAAAGTTGATTTCTAGAGTTTCTCGCATTTTGTTATTAAGATAATTAATTGGTAATCGGAGTTCGTGTCGTACAATTCAGGAGTAATCGTGCTCGTAATTTCAAATCAGTCTTGCGCTACGCGCTCGGTCAATTTGAAATCACTCGCCCGATTGCTCCCTACATTGCACACCACTCAGTGCTATTACCATTACTAATCACTTTGTTGCACGAAAATTTGGTTTATCAACGGAGTTTATAATGTAAATTGGCCACCGTACAGGGATTCGAAAAGCTGACGTTTAGAGCGTTGGCCCTTAATTCGCTGCGTTTGGTTTGTATGCAGGAAATGGAGCTACGCTATTGGTGGTAACATGATAACGTGAAAAAAAAAGAATAAATTAATTGAATGAAAAGCGCTCGTTGATACCGGGGGGATTAAGTGGGGATTCTAGTGAGAAGCGCATTCAAAACAACTGAGCAACCTGGCATCTTTAAATACGCGCTTGCCCTTTCATTCAAAACACTGAAAAAATATCGGGCCCGAAGCGATCTGTTAAGATCACTGATCGTTTCGTGTACCTCGGCAAATGTTATCCATTGCATAACCTGTACATTATGCAAAAAGTTATACATCGGCGAAACAGGAAGACGACTTAGCTGACTGATTTCCTGAACATCGACAGCAGGCAGTGATGTTGAAAAAGATGACAAAGATGCATCCAAACCAGTCGCTCGGCATTTTAATGCCCCTAGCCATTCCAAACAGCACATGTCGATCTCCGGCCTTTTCCCACATCAAGGTACCACGGAAAGCCGTAAAAATCTCGAGCAAAAATTAATCTTTTAAATCGGCACTATAAATCCCAACGGTATGAACGAGCGCTTTTCATTCAATTCAATTTGAATTTCAGTACGGTGGTCAATTTACATTATCAACTCCGTTGATAAACCAAATTTTCGTGTTTCACTCCCCCACCGACGCAGCACCACAGTTTCTGTACAAAATGACCCCCTTTAATCATTTAGTTGTTTTTATAAGCAAACACAAATAACATGAAAACTGCTCAGCCGGTATATTGAGGTTTAAGCGAACTTCCCCTTATTGCTTGTACACGCAGTAGCACTTGCTTCCGTTTTCTTTTACCAACCATAACACACAGTATTTATTGTTCCCAAAAGCCTAATTATTCCTTCATTCTGCATTATTTCAACAGTTCAGTGTTCTAGCACTTACTATTCCAACTGCACTGCGATTATTACGGCACCCAAAATAAGGAAAGCACTGAGGAGATTCAGTTTAGGCAAGTTTAGCTTTAGCTGCGATGTGCACGAAATAATTAAGAAAGCAATCTTATGATGCAATATGGAAAGCAGAGAAAAATTTAATAAATAAAAACAGACATCCCGAGTTTCAGTTATTGAGAGAACCAGATGCTTGTTTATCGTGCGACCACTTACCGGAAAAGTTTACCATCGCGATCGATGAAGAACGACCCATCAGCTTCGTTCCGTTTCAGTTCGTGCCTTCCAGAGAACATGGCGGCCAACATGGAGCCAGGGTCTTTTCGCAGAGTGTCCAGCGAAGTTTCATAAATCTTACCACCAACGTTGAGTTTGACACTACTGTCGAAGTGAATCTTGTTCAACATTTTCGGCATTTCTTCAAAGGCTGATTTTTCTTGCCGAACATTCTCAAGGTCTTGCCTCAGTAATTCGCGAGCTTCGCTCATCAGACTTTGTGCCTGGTATATTTTGGTATTGGCTATTTCAAATAAGTTGAGACATTTTCCTCTTTGTGAAGCCATGTTCAAACAAAACTTCCGCTTTTCTTTCACCGCAAACGTGAAGCTATATTTTCGACGACCAGCTGCAACCTTCTGGGTAACGCAATCTTCCTCAACACAGTAAATGGGACATCTGCGAAATCGTTAATGACGTTGAGCAGTCAATAGCTCGAACAAGCGGAGTTAAAAATATAATAATCGACGCTCAATACAGCATTGCATCGCTGAAATAGAGAAATTACTGGTGGCTACAAAACCTGAGACATTGTACAGCGCCAAGGTTGCGAAATACTACAGTGCACAGTGCACACACCAAGTTAAACCCAATGTTTGAAATATATTTCTTGCTTAATTAGTCCGCCAGCCTCTTTGCTTAATTATGGAATCGTAAAAAAGGAACCAGCATGTCGAAGTGAGCAAAATTTCACAATTTAGGTCACGCAAAATCGCTCAGCTCTCAATTGCTTCCAATAAAAACAAAACTAGAAGTTTAATTCATGCAAATACTTCTTTAACAGGCAGTTCAAATAGAAATTTTAATATTTTCATACTCATCCATCACTCATCGTTTATCATGACTAAAAAAATGACAATCTTCCAGTAGGCATTTGTTAGCTCAGTCGGTAGAGCACTAGTCCGGTATCGCAGCTGTCGTATGTTCGACTCTCGTACAAGGCTGATTATTTTTCAGGCTTTACTTTCACTACTACGACGACCACTGTACTCACATCCATAGTTGAAATATAGGATTTGCATCTATTCAAATTCGATTTCAATTTCAAAAGGTCTACACTTAGCCTCCTTCGCAGCCGTTGTTTGTGTCGGTTCTATTCTCCCTTCTGACGGGAAACAAAGACACAATGGGAATGGAATGACGCTCAATGACCGGTTCAGCAGACGTTGGTGGGGAAGGAGAATAAAACCGACACAAACAGCGGCTGCGAAGGAGGGTAGTCGACACTATAACCCATACTGACCGCTCACTTATTTGCAGACAGCTGATCGAGCACACTTGAAACGTTTGAAGTTTCCCGTGCCAAGCAAGATTAAGGCCTTTCTTCAGTGTACTATATATAAGCCGAATATTTTGTACTTTGAAGGTTCAAACGATCTTTTAGCTACGGTTTATGTAAGACGTCCCTATACATACAACATTGTAAATGGCAGCTCCGACGGGTCTGCTGTAGCTCAGTGGTAGATCATCGGAACTGTATAGTAATCAGAAAGTCATAGGTTCGACTGCTGTGTTTATCGAGTATGCAGGTGACAGAACATAAAAAAGGGCATTCAGGCACAAGTAAAAAACAACGACAACAGCAACAACAACTTTAACTCAGTAATAAACTGACCAAACTTTCGATGCTATTGCCATAGTTGTATCAGCATACCGTGTGGCACTTTTATTCTGCGGGGTTTAATTTTTTGCGGATGGTCCTTGATCCGCAAAAATAAATTCCAGCAGAAAAAAACCAGCAAAACTAAAAACCGCGAAAATTTATTCCCGTTAACGTAATTAAAAATGGCTTTTAATCCACTTGTGTTACCATAGATCATACATTGTGAGCGACTGTGTTTAGATTTATTGTATTTTTGCATTTTATCAGCCGCTTCAAAATCGGCTTTTACAGCTCGACTGGAAATGTTTTGTTGTCTCCCAAAATGGTTTGTTGTTGCACCGACCGGCTTGTCGTTGACTGAAATGTCTGAGAAGTATAGAGTGTTGTTTTACCTAAAAAGTAATAAAAGTTGAAAATATTACATTTCCTTCCTTGCTGATGTCTTGCTGCTTGAAAGGAAAACCGCAAAAATTAGTTCCCAGTGGAAATTTCAGTCAGTTCGAGCCGCAAAAATTTGTTCTCGCAAACCTAAAAAAATCGCCAATCCCCAAAATAAAAGTCCCGCAAAAATTTCATGCTACACGGTAAACACAAACACGTTGCAACCTACACGACAGGGGCTATTAACTCTTCTGTCTTCCGTATCTCACTAAAAGTACTGATTGAGGTCAAACACGAAAGCGAACTCACTCACTCGTAGCAAGTCGCTCTTGTTAAGAGTTAGCATATGGCTTTGTTTCCTTGTTACTTAAAGAAGCTCCTTGCTAATTTTCAGATGAAAAGAATGATTCAAAGTGGTTGGAAATCTCAACTTTGAATCTTTCCTCCTGACCTCGTCGGCTTGTTGCTGCCTAGCACTTGCATGACAATAGCTCGGGCTGCCTTTGAAATTCCCGCTAGAGTTTAATGTAATCATGACTAAGCCTCTTTTAACAATAGGACATGCCGCAGCAATTGCTTGGGTCGCGGGTATTTGGAACTGAGCGATCGCAAATACCATCCAATAGTGATGTGTAAAAGCCGGGCTCGTATCTCGCACGCTTTGACCTGTTACTCTAAACTGGTTTCAAACAACTGAATACAGTGCTCGATTAAAACGTTTTTAATGCTTTGATCATTAAAACCATAACAGTGATCCAAATTTGAATAATTGTCCCACAAAACAATGTTCACTCAGGCGTAAGACGCGTCGCCTACTTTATGCTTCTGTGACAGGCTTAGGATTTCTCTTTTTACGACCTATATTCTTTTTAAAGTGCGCGACCAACGTATCGACAATCTGAAAGGATAAACTGAAAGACTCCGTCTATAACTGAACTGCTTTGACCGGTTGAGTTTTAAAAATCGAAACCATGAAATACGTGCGAGTGTTCCCACATAGTACTTGCTATTCGGCAACTGCTTATAAAAAGGAAGATTGTTTTGCAATTAATGTTTGGCTATCGCGCTCAGACTATTCCAAGTATAACATGTTAAAAGAAAAAAAAAACAAAAACAACAACAACAAGAAGAAGAGAATCTGGTTGCACACGAATTTGTCGACAATACACTTTGTAAAGAGCGCGGCCGCCTTTATTATGACGCCACTCTTTACTTTATAACACCTTGAAAATTATTTCGCACATCAAACCCTTTCATTGACGGCCACCGCCGGTGAAGTTCGTTCACGAGAGAAGTCTGTTTTCCGAAAACTTAATTTCTTTAATTATTATTCCGCGCATTGAGAAAGTAGACACTGTAAGTAAATGTCTCGAAAGACAATAGCATTCTGGGCGATTATTGTACTGCTTTGGGATCTAGTTCCTCTTAAAATTCACAAGTTTGAAATTCCAGAATGAGACTTGTTTGTGTTAATGGCTGAGGATCGCATTTTAAACCGAAGCCTTGCTAATTTTCACTATCATGCGAAAACTCCAGTAACTGTAAAACCTTGAAATCAGACTAAACATGGAATTCTTCCTCACTGTCATTAGCTAAGTGAGCGACGACTCGTGCCCTTACATGGTGTAGTTTCTGCATGTGTAAATCTGATGTTGCAATCCCATACCAGCGTGAATAAGCTGTATCCTCTCCGCCAATGAAAATAAAGAAAGTGAGCCCTGATGTATGATAAGTCTTCTCCTTTCTTCAAGTCCCTTCCTTTTCAGAACCAAGCTCACTGAAATGACGGAAACACGCCTTTCCAAGAAAAAGCTTGCTTTCCACAATTAACTGTAAATAGCCCCCCAACAATGAAGTTCCTCTAGATGTCCACTCAGCCACGGACTTATCC
Organism: Pachyseris speciosa; assembly: GCA_016490735.1. NCBI lineage: Eukaryota > Metazoa > Cnidaria > Anthozoa > Scleractinia > Pachyseridae > Pachyseris > Pachyseris speciosa. Next base: position 46,537 of record JAEMWC010002044.1, on the reverse strand, counting down.
AAAACACATCTTAGTCTAATCAAAGTGGTTCTTCAAAACGTCGATAAAGGATCTTCACGGGAGTGAAGTCACTGTTTTAGCCTGTGCATTATGTACTTCGTTAAGGTGCATTTTGCCAGTACGATCCCAACAATTGACCTGTTAACTGCAAAGAAGAAAAGGAAATCAAATCAAATCAAAACTGTATGAAAGCTAAAAAAATGTATATTCATTGGACGAAATAACGGGCTTTCCTTCACCTATTGGTAGAAACAAAAAATGCATTGCAATAAAGGAAATTAAGGTTATAATTTTAATCCTAGATGGTCTTATCGAAAACCTGGACTTTCCCTGAGAAGGAAAGGTAATATTAATTTGACATAGACAAGTTACGTGCCGCCGGTTTGTAAGATACCTCGACAAATATTTTCTCTCTCACTGATCTTACCAGAAAATCGTCCTCAGCTTAAACAAGATTCAAAAGTCTGTAGTTGTAGAAAAAAAGAAGGTTGTAAGCATGCGAGTAGTCTCACACCTGATGAAATCACTTACACTCTTGAATTTGGTAGTTAACTCCACAGTTAACTCATCTTCTGTTGTTCCACGAGGCACCAGGGAGCTTAGTGAAGAGGACGGGTTTGTATTTAGGTACTTGTCAAGTTTTTCTCTGGGTAAGTGATCCTGTCTCGCCTTTATCTGTATCAGAAAAAAAAACAACAAAACAAAACAATAAATACGAGAAAGATAAGCACAGGTTGATCAGATGAGTTGTAAAAGGCCATTTCCGAATTACCTTTGCCTCTTTTTTAAACCGAGTCCTGGTGCTCATCTTTTCATATGAAAATTAGTCCCATTCACATGCAAATGTTATTCATTTTCATATGAATGGAAACTAATTTTCATATGAAAAGATGAGCACCAGGACTCGCTTTGAAAAAGAGGCCAAATGTAATCCAGAAATGGCCTATTTAATGCTCCGTTTTCCAAACAGTCAATTCTAACAACTGTTGGATTATAGAGCGTTTTCACATGACGTCACGGCGGTCATGTTGGTGTCACAAAACAAAGAAACGGCGGCCATGTTGGTGCTCCAAACTAAACCTCTGGGAGCTGAACTCTATTTTTATGCAAATACTTTCTTTTGTTCAGTAATCTACCAACTAACCAAATAAGCAGAAAAGAACAAACAGACAAAATAACTGTACTCCCAGATGTAATTTTCACAACAGAGAACCGTTAGAGAAAGTAACAAAACGCTTGAAGCTACCTCTTATGACTAAGCACCCTATCCCGGCAGAGGAGATAAGAAACACGCCGGTGAAAATAGTACACAGACAAAATGCCACAGAGCAAAGCTACTACTGTACTCTCAGACGTAATATGTGGAGCAGCGAAACGATAGAGAAACTAAGAAAGCAGAGGGAAACCTTTCATGATTTTATATCCCATCCAGAGGGAAACAGGGATACCCGGCCCTCAGGTACTAAACCATCCTCGGAGACCGAGAGCAGCGAAGAATTCACGGGCTAAATGTAAACTTATGCTAACTCCGGTGTAGCCCGCGAATTATTCGTCCCGTCCCTACTATCTGCCCTTGGGTCACCGAGGATGGCACTACATACTACCCCTGTTGGAACAAAACGCCAACAAAACTGAACCATCTGGCCTCGAGTGAACTGAAGCTATCTAACTTACAACTTAAAAAATCACAAGCCATATAGCATCTTTGAATACAAGCAAAAGCATCCTTACCTTTGGAGCAGGAAGTTCGTCCCCTCTTCGAGCGTCTGCCAGTCGAACGTAAACTGAGCTGCCTTCAAGGTACTTTATCTTTGGATACAGAATAAGGATGAAATGAAATAAGCTATGATCTTTGATACCAAGCTACGAAGACCACTCTTGAACCTGTGTAAGGGAGAGAACTCCATCCCCAGCTGCTTACCCCATTTAATTTGCTGGACGCTCCCTACTCGCACGTATCTCATTTGCAGACCATTTCAGCTTGTAATATCCGAGTAGACCGGAGCTTCGCCAGACATTTTTCCCTAAGTTCACCTATGTTTATGTACATCGCTGTTGTTTTGAGAGTTAAATTTGACGGTTGCTGTAATCAATTCACAAAGTTTTAGCAATAATATTTAATTCAGCCGGCCATTGGCTGTAGAGCTTTTTCCTTTTGTTGCGTAACTAATTGTTCTTCGTACAAATTTTGCATTTAAGTCGATTATACTTTTTTGTGCCATCTGCGAGAGTTACCGTTAAAAAGAGTTGCTCAACGTTGTGATATTGATGCAATTCAACTTACATCAAACTTCAATATTTTCGCTAAACGGATAGCGGACTCTTTCTTCACATAGTCACAGGTGATTTGAAAAGAAATTAAAACGTTTATGCGAAGCTGAGCAGATATTTTACTTCAGGTTTGTCACTAATACATCACAGCTTCAAAGAACAGCTGCACTTGTTATTTTATGTGACTTTAGTAAAACGCACACCACCATTGCCTGTGCAACTAACCTCACGGTTTCACGTAGGCCACACTCACTGGTAGAGCCAAAGCATCTAATTTTGCAAGAGCGTTAATGGCAAATGCTTACCACTTTCCTTCGACGAAAATTTGCCAGGACATTGACACAACTATCGCTCTGAAACGAATTAATCACAACCTGAAATTGTAGAAAAGGGAAATAATGATCAATTAGCAGGTAAACCTCGGATTAAGGACAAAATGTCCCCTCCCCACCCCCCACAAAAAAAAAAAAAACAAGAACAAAATGTTTCTAAACAGAACTGAATCCATGTGCTGATTATAATCTCTTGTTACTCTGCAAGCTTATTTGTCTGAAACGTTTAGAGTCCTAGAGTCACTTAAACCAGTGACCAGTTAATATTTCTATGCTAGTTTTCCTGGAGCACGAGTAAAAGAGGGGGGGGGGGGGGGGGTTCTTTAAAGTGGGGCACCGGCTTCGGCGCGTCAACCGAACGGCGCGGCTGCCAATGAATAGAACTGACACGCGTATTTGGCGGTTCCCCACCCATGGTTCGTATTTTCCCCCACCTTTGTATTACTTTATTTACCTGGCTAATGAGAAGTGTTTTTTTTTAATGTTTTCCTCCAACGTTTCTGAACTTTCACGAAGGGGTGTGGTCGTCCCTATCTTTAAATAATCCTTTTACTTTAGCTATCAATTGCTTCTTTTAATAGGGGAACTAGAAAGCAGCCTGGCAACTCCTAAGGGGTTTCTTAGAGATCCTACCTCAGGGAGGTTCCCTGAATACAGAGGGAGCTGATAAGATCCACCCATGACGTAACCATCACTGAATACTTGTACAGCGGCCCATGCCTGGTAGCGTAATAAGATAAAGTAGGAAAGCACAATAAGATAAAACTCTAGCACTACAAAAATTGAACGGAAACGAATTGCACCGGTTTGGATTTGTGCCAATTTTTTTCACGAAATACGTATTTTTCAATTCGTATACATGTCTACACTGAGTCGAACCTATGACCCTACGTTCGAGTAGGTCCACGTGACAAACGTCCAGCATACTGCTTCATCTGTAGGATTAAATGTCCCTGGGTGGGATATGGGCAATGGAAGAAAATTGATGACGTGTTTTGAGCTCGGTCACGGAAAAAATGTAGATGTATTTTTAAGCCAACGACACAAGAATACTTGGAAAGGAAAATCCGAGTTATCCCAGCATGAGTACCTATAACCTTCCCATTACTAGTTGAAAATCTACATACCTAGCGGCATTCGCCTACTTGAACCCCAGATGTCTATCATTCCATACTGGTAAAAAGTTGAGACCAGTACATTATTATACAAAACTGCACCAGGCTATAACTACTCCATACAGCTACTGAGCAGTATTGGCATGTGGTATGGTTAACCATGTCATCCTTATTTGGGGCTATATTAATTCCACACAGCTCCTAAACAGGATTACCCGTGGTATCTTCCTCTCAAAAGTGGTTCCAACTGTTGACATGGTAACGTCTCAGCGTCTGAGCCGTACATTCCTTTAGTTCTGTGCTATGGCAATGAAATAGTAATTACAACTTTTGCTGTATGGTACTCTTTACCTCTCCTTGTAACTTGTAGCTTGTTTTCGTTTGACTGGTGTCCACTATCAACTCGTGTAAGTGTATAATTATCACCATGTATCTGTGATAAATTCGACGGGGAAAATCCTACCAAGCAAAACCAAACATAAATCATGTTATCCAAGTAAATGCCATGATTCGAGCCTGTCAGCGACCATTAAACTTTTTTTTTATACACCTTCTTGTAGTAACGACGTGAAACAGATGATTTCACTGTCAACGCGATCACCAAGAATACGTTGACGTTTAGAGATTTCTTGACCGCCTCTGGTCTTTCTCAGTAACTTTCGTGCTAGGTTATCTCTCACATAGACCACGAGCAGCTACGGTTTATGCCAGTTACAGTAGCATAAATCAACTTATTTATTGCAACTTTCTCAGTTGCGCTGAATGTTTCAACCAAAAGACTTTCACAATGCATAAACTGACCTTAAGTCCATCACGCCATATAGGAGACGCCACACTGCTCGAGAACAGCGGTCTTGTTACATAGTTTAAAGGGTCCTCTCGTTCACCCTGTTAGAAGGACCAAGGACACAATAAAAGTTGCAATAGTTTCAACAGTTTCACAATGCAACGTTCATGGCCGTGCGCATACGCAGTCGCCTCTCGGAGTCATTTGTCAGTCATACCCACATGCGCCAGTGTTGTTGTAATCAACTTCGTTCGTATATTTAGCAATCAAATGGTTTTAAAAGGATCCACAGTAGTCTAAATTGATCATCCGTAGCACTCTTCGGGTGTTTTCTACAAGGTCTAGCGAAATACGGACCCATGTACACGACCAGTGCATGTTGTTTACCCAGCATATAAATGGAACTGCTGCACTTTCTGCATTGGTGGTTTAAGCTCACGTCTGGAATGCAACGAAACATGTTTGCGTTAAGCTGCAGGAATTTAACTTTACCTTGTAAAACGATGCAGGAGGGGAGAGACAGTAACTTGCCATCGTAAAATTGGTCCAAGGTAAATTCTGCGCAGCATCCACTGAAATCTGAGACGGTAAGCAAGAGAAAATAACATATGAATGATATATGAAATAAATCATATATGAACTGCGGAAATAAAATCAAATAAAGAATGACCCTCGCAGTTGCGAACGCAATTTATACAATTGCGAAAAGAAGCCAAAAAAAAAAAAATCAGGACTTCAACGGGGTTTGAACCCGTGACCTCGCGATAACGGTGGGATGCTCTAACCAACTGAGCTAGGAAGCCACTGACGTTGGGAGCAGGTCAATTGTGGGTTCATATGTTCCCGTGAAAGAAATGAGTGTGAATGATATATGAAATACATCATATATGAACTGCGGAAATGAAATCAGGTGAATGATGATCCTCGCAGTTGCAGTGGAAATTTTTACCTTTAATCCGTGCATCACATGGTACAGGGCCACGAAGCTGAGGTCCAGGTCCCCAGGCAAAGCGTCGATATTACGAGTGAGTCGCGTCTAAAATGAAACAAGTAAGGGAAGGAAAAAATAGAAATGGACGTTAAAAGGTAAAGGAAACATAAAAGTTGTCGGACAGAATATAAAATTCAACAGCAGCGCAAAACAAACAGAAACGCTACAGGGGACGAAGGAAGAATTCTAGGAAACGGAAAAACTGAGCATGTTGGGAAGAACTGAAAAGTCATTTTAACACAAACAAACAAATCAAACAACAACAACTGGAGGAAAAGGCCTTTGAAAAAAATCATACATGCAACGATCTAAACGCTAGTAGTTAGGTTTAAGACAAAACCAACAGGGACTCGACTCCAAAGGAAGTCTTCCCAGAAGTACTTTCACGTAGTGTTGTGTATTTCTATGCTACGAGGATGCAAAAGAAACATTAGACTGCGAATAGTCTAATTTCGGCAATGGATTGTCGGCGGGCGAAAGACACGCGCGCGCGAAGTTGCGAGGAGACGCGACGAGGCAACTTCGCAACTTCCCGCGCGCGCGAATCTTTCGCCCGCCCCACAATCCATCGCCGAAATTAGACTACTCGCAGTCTAATGAAACATCCTCCTAAAGATTAGATGTGTAATGCAGTACTTTTAGGGGTATTTTCCTTCCAGATGCTTTTAAAGGAAAATCGGTCTATTCTTCGAGTCTTTGGACGACCTGGCCATTAACAGGAACGTTTCAATCACCAGAGCATCCAGAGTTAGACGGAATTAAATGACACGCTACGTGTATAAAGGCCTTTTACTATACGTCTAGTGTTTGTAGCCCATATAACGCGTGCTCTGATTGGCTAAGCGCAGCTAAGCGCTGGGGCATTATTCAAATTACTAACGAAAACATCAAAAGGTTATCCAAAGGCCAAATTTATTTTATTTACACTGAAAATTGTTGCGACTAAAGATGATGAGTGACGATGAACACTCGGAGAGCAAATGTTATTACCCTGACGAGCTTGAATAGATAAGCGCGCGCAATAGACCATAGTCATATTCTCGGTATTGAACTGGATCGAGCACGAAGTTTAGGCTCTTCCGGGGGAATACATTTACATATGAAAAGATTCCCCCGTTGAAGCCTCGTGTGCACGCTAGTTCCAGCTCATCACGGGGAATATGAATGAGGTCTATTTATCGGATGTAAGTGAAAATCTCAAACCTCCGCCTAGCTGTATTGACCTCACTATCACTCGGTCAATACGGCAAGGTAGTTTTGAGATTTCCCCGTAAGGACCCCACTCTCGGTTATGAAGTAGTTACCTGAGTGTCCTTGATCTCGCTAATCGAATTTTTCGAGAATGTGACCTCGGAAACCTATAGGAGTGCTACTTCGCAAAGCCATTCTTAAATAATGGCATTAAAATAAATCTGGTAGGAAATGCTTTTCTACTTTACCGGTTATATTTTTATTTGCGAAGACGAATATAAGAAATTTGCAAATAATATCGAATGTTACGGTCTCAGAAAGTTCTTGAAAACCCCATTTACACGCACAAAAATTATCGACGTGCAAACGTATCGGTACCAAAAAATGTTTGGTCCGCGGAGGTAGTCTTAGAACCCCTAATCGTGGCACGGTGCCGAATTTCTGGTAGATTCCGATGGGGTGCGCTCAATTTTGCTTCGGTTACAACCCAGGCGCTAACGCAAAGAGTCACAACAGAGCTCATCGAAGAAGAATCGTGGGATAGCGTGGTCTCGCGAGGCCAGGGAAACATTGCTGGGATTGTGGGCAGAAGATTTAAGACAATGTCTTATAAGCTTTCCTTCTTCTTTGCCAGTCGTTTTCATATGGCGATGCATTTCGCCCTTCAATCGTTGACGATTTACGGTGTGTTTTGAACTTAAAATATGGCGGTGAAGAGTCACAGTTTTGATTTTTTTCGCCATTTCCAATAAAAATAAAGACAGATTATTACGTGTGCCAATAAAAAAAAGGGAACTGTTCCACGTACGAGGAAAACTGTTCATTTTGGTCGTGTAGATGAGGAGTGCCGTGCCAAAACATCGCCAGTACGGTGCCAAAAATTTAGGGGGTTCAAAGTATCACACTATAGATTATGCTTAACCTTGATCCAGCTTTCTATCACTCTGTCTTTCTTGAGCTTCTGTTCTTGTCCATCACCAATCAGCTTGATTGCATCCCGAGTTCTTATTATTTGTCTCTTGATCATGCTGTGAAATATCTGGCACTCACCCAGGGTGGGTTCACATGAAAGAGAGTAATATTCGCCTGCAAATACACGAATACAAATGAAAACTCAAGGATTACAATTAATACTAGCACTAGTTTCATCTCATCACTCTTTTCTTCAGTTTGGAGACGGTGGGTGCATCGGTGCCCCGACGTCTTCAAAATATCTCAAAATACACCATTCCGTACACAAACACTCTCATTACGAAGATGCCACCTACTGACATTCAGAGAACAATTGCCGCATGAACCTCGTTTAATGGTTTAAAGTCCTGGCCAAACGGGAAATGTTTGGTGACCAAACATCATCAAACACTGATTGGTGTCCAAACATGTTCTACCCTGTGTAAAATGCCAAATAAGGTGGCCAAACGGTTTGGCCGGGGCATAAGTCCCACGAGTATTCTGTAGTTCAGTGGTAGAGCATCCGAACTAGTAATCGGAAGGTCATAGGTTCGGCTCCCGTTGGGAGAACTAGGAATCTTTTACCCAGTATGCGTGCAGCTGTAGTTTGCCAACGACGTTGTATGTATTTATGGATTTTGGTGATATACTTCAGAAACAACAGCAACAGTGAACAATGTCTTACCATCGGCGTAAACTGGCTTGGGTTGAAAGAGTCCTTCGGATTCCCATTCTGTTTCTTTGAACTCTGATGCCTGGGAAAGGGTCAATAGACTTGATAACTATACGTGGTCCCTGGTGTAAGTGTAATATAATTGGGTGGACTGTTGCATTATTTGTCCGAACTTCATGACTGAACCAACTGAAATCCTTCTCCACTTACCTCTTTGGGTCTTCCATTAGGGTGGCAGGCTGCTTGAACAATCCTCACCAACAAACTAGCACATGGTACGAGGCTAACGAAACAAACAAACAGAAATTACAAGTATGCGGGCTTATCATGACCCTTGCACGTAACACGGGGAATATACCGATTTATATATGTCTATGGTCTACTGTGTACTGGCCGATACACGGTTTATGTATAGCTATTCTGTATACGTGGGTACGTATCCTGAACTATAACACAAGTGTACTAAGGTCCCATTCATAACTAGCAAAGTGGTCATGCAACGCCAAGTCGTTGTATGCTACAACTGTTTGTAATATAAATGCCCTAAATCATTAGACACTGCTTGGCTGTTCAAGGTTCAGTATACAATGTTGTTCCAAAACGTGATAAACGAATGGACAGAAACGAAAAATATCTCGGCACTTACGAGAGGCTCTGGGCCACACTCTCGTGCAAAGGCTGGGTGAGGTCTGGGCTCCCTCCATATAACCGTATTTGATGAGGGCCTTCGTTGAGTGCCACCTGCAAAAACCAAGGTCTTGATTAAAACACTTGACAATCATAAAAAAAAAGTGGAACTCTCGTTTGTTAAGGCGTTCTTTCCAGCAGGCCATTTGCAACAACAAGTTGTTACAAATCAAGATATGGCTGGTGTATACTCGCCATCGGATTTGAGCGTGTACGTTTTCTATTTTTGTTTGTTTTATTTATATTTTGTAGATGTACTGTACACCACTCTTTTTCTTATTATGCACCGAAAGCTTGGAACAGTTTATCTAATCATATTAAATACCCTGAGTCTGTTTCCATTTTTTAAGCATCGTGTGAAAACTTTATTTTTGTTTTTTTAGAAATATTTATTGGTCATAGTTTATCTTAGATCTACATTAACTCAACAAACGCCCTCCATCGATTAAGCGCACCCTCTTTTGGCCGAAATTTGAAATAAGCGCCCGGGCGCTTATTCGAGGAAATACGGTATACACGCACGCACACACACACACACACAAAAACGGCGTACTCGTTTATTTTACTGAAGGAATATCGGATAGTGACAGCTTCTGCAAGGTTTTTCTGTATCAAGCTGAGTGTTAGTAAACTTCTCGTTACTGAAAAAGCTATTAGAGGACTAACACTTTCTTTACAATATCATCAAAATAAAACCTTAGTATACAGGTTTGTCCAGGTTATCAATTGAAAGGTGGTTTCACGCTAAGCGGCCTGTGCAAATCAAATCAGCAAGCAATCATTAAAAAAAATTTTTTGGCAAATTCCGCCTCAGTGCAATTGCATAAGTTGTTTCCTTTCCTTTTTTCTACCCTGTGTAAAATGCCAAAATTAAGCAACGTTGAAGCTTTGAACAGATTTGACTACTGCTCTTGTAGTAATTTCTCGTATTGTGAGGTTATGGCAACGGTTGCTTTTGGTTAACAACTCTACCTTATCAGTGAATATGTGAATGATCAACTATATATGATTTTCTTATATTCATTCTCACATCTACCCCATCACCTGCCGAGTCTGCTATGCTTTGACAATTGTTTTGACCAAAAGAGGACAAGCCATGGGGCGCTATTATTGGAAGATGATATGACAGATCTTATCTAGTATTTTTTTTCTTATAATTTATTAATTCAGGTTGTCAAATTCAAAGAATTAATAAACAACACCTTTCAACAACACCTTTATTTGCCTTGTACATACATACGCTGATAAAGTTTAAAATAATAATAAATAACATTCTGTTTGTACTTGGTAAAGCCTGGAGCTGAAATAATCCTAGGATTTTCTAGCCAGTTCTCCAGATTTAAAAGTTGTAAATAAGTGAGATAAGAACTATTTTTAAAGAAGCCATTTTAAGTGTACAATATAATAGGAATGAAAGAGTATATGCTTAGGTTGCGTTTAGTTATGCTGTTCTGACAGCAGATAAGGTTTTAGTTGTTTTGAGAATTGGTATATGTTTAGCTCTTTAAGATTTAAGGGAACTTTGTCCCAGATAATACACGCCGCATATCCGATTGTTTGTTTTCCCGTATCAGTTCGCACTTTCTTTACGTAAAGGTTTCGTTTCGATGCATACCTGGTATTGTATTTGTGTACAGTACTGGCATATTGAAAATAGTTTGAAAACAGCTTTGGCAGAAGGCCTTTATGCCAAAGGTACGTGAATTTTAGAATCTGAAATCTATAAACATTGTGTACCGTAAGAACATCTAATAAATTTAGCAGGGGAAGTGCACTTTCTGTGTGCTCACCATAAGCGGTGGCAAAGAAAATAAGCCTGGCAGAATGATTTTGTTTAGTTTGCATCCTATCAATATGTGTTTTGTATGCACTTCCCCACGCTAATATTGCATATGAGATATATGGGTATATTAAGCTGTAGTAGATTTGTTTCATTTGCAGAAGAGTAAGATAATGTCTCAGCTTAGATATAATACCATTGTTTCGGGCAATTCTTGTACAGATGTATGAAATATGGTGATTAAATGACATCGTTTCATCAAGCAAAACACCCAAATACTTTATGTTTTGCTTCCTTTGCAGCACATTTATTGTACCGTCTGCACTTTCAATATTGATATTTACTTGATCATCTTTTTTCTTTTGCGATTTAATAATCATGAAGTTTGTTTTAGAGAAGTTAATTGACAATCTATTTACATCACACCATATTTTCACTTTTTTAAGTTCAGAGTTGACTATTTTCTCGAGAATTTTCAGATCGCGGGCTGAAGCAAACACGTTTGTATCGTCTGCAAATATTCTAAATGTTAAGGCATTGGAACAGTTCGGTAAATCGTTTATGTAGATTAAAAATAATACTGGACCTAGGGAACTCCCTTGTGGAATTCCGCACGTCATTGTTTGCTCTGATGAAACTGTATTTCCCATCTGTACATATTGCTGTCTATTTGTAAGATAGCTTGCAAAAAATTGGAGGGAACACCCCGTATCCCGTACCGTTCCATTTTTTTAAGCAATTATCAAATGCTTTAGAAAAGTCTAAGAACACGCCACAAGAATACAGATTATTGTCTATCGCATTACGTAAATTATCAGCAATTTCTGCAATGGCTTGTGAAGTTGAATGTCCCTTTCTAAAGCCAAATTGGAACTCGTATAGGATTGCATGCTTTTCCAAATAGTTTACAAGCTGTTTACAAATGAGTTTTTCGAAAATCTGAGTTAATGCAGAGAGTGTAGATATAGGTCGATAATTAAAAGGGTCCATCTCCTCACCCTCTTTAGCTATTGGTGTGACTTTTGAAACTTTAAAGTTTTCCGGAAATATTCCTTGTAATAAAGATTGATTGAAAACCATACTTAATGCTTCGTATATGTGGTTTGCTGCGTGTTTTATGCATTTTCTTGGAATATCTAATGCCGACTTAGATATTTTCAAACTCATTATTTCATCATATACTTCAGTCGGGCAAATGCCACGGAACATAAAACTATTTGCTGTCATAGTTCTATCTAAATACACTGTGGGGTCTATGTCATGCTTTGGCAGTTTCTCTGCCAGGTCATTTCCAACGTTGATAAAATGGTTATTTAATTGATCACAAATACTTTGCTTGTCTACATAAATTCTATTGTCACGCAGCAGTTTCTTAATTGTATGTTGAGTATTTACTTTTTTTGTGCTTATTACTTTGTTAATTAATTTCCATGTGTTTTTTATGCTTTCTTTGTTCAGTTCAAATTGATTAGAGAGATAGTTCTTTTTAGCTGCGTGTATAATCCTATTCAACTTATTGCTGGTTTGCAAGTGACGTCACGGCAGCCATGTTGGAGGTCAAGAACAATGGCCTTTCTCTCCGCTGGGAACTAAATTCTATTTTTATGTAAATTCTCCGAAAAAATTGCTATTGTTTTGACCTCCAACATGGCCGCCCTATCACGTGGTTGCAAACCAAGAATTACTATATGCTTTATACTCTTTTACCTTGCTTGGATCCGTGCTATATAAATGAGTCTTTACTAATTTATGTTTTTGTTTGATTGAGTGCATGATTGCTTTCGAAATCCAAGGTCTTTCTACTGGTAGATGATCGGAAATATCGGCAAGGCAAAGTCCAGATTTCATTAACTTTTCGGGCGTATTCGTGTATATATGAATCGATAAGGGTCGCCGTATGATCCGTTATTCTAGTTGGTTTGGTAATAATTGGCATAAATCCTAAGGTAAGGGGCATGTCTAGGTACTCTGAAGTTTGTTTATCTTCATTATATTTCAATAAATTCTCGTTGAGGTCTCCAAGGACCAACACCTCGCGTCCCTTTGTGTTAAGTTGTTCAAATTGGTTTTTCAAGATATTATGAAATAGCTCTCGGTTGCCTTTAGGGTGCCTATAAACACAGCCTATTACGACATTTTTTTGTGCAGTGCGTGCCAGCTCTATCCAGCATGACTCTATTCCATCACCCGAGATATCTAAGTCATTTCTTCTTGAAAATTCCAAGTCATTAGATACATACATAGCAACACCTCCTGCCTGTGTTTTTGAGTTAACGTTCACAAAAGCGTAACCAGGAATATTCAAATTTGCACTCGTATTTTCATTAATTTTGGTCTCTGATATTGCAATAATATCTGGCGCGGTCTTAACTGTGCTTAAAAGATCATGTAGCAAGGGTTTATTTTTCTCCAAACTACGAATATTACAGTGGAATATCGAAAACCCTTTTTGTTTAGAAGCGTCATAGAATATTTTACCGGACTTTTTAACTGAGCAATAGAGAGATTCAATTTAATTATCATGAGCGCACTTAAATGGGTCATTTTTGTCTGGTGAAACAACTATATTCCTGTATAAGTCGACTTTTCCAGAAAGTCGATCTTCCGAGTTATAAACCCACGAGCCTATGGTTTTTAGGAATTCATCATTTTCCAAGTCTTGAAAAGGAAAGGAGTAGTTTGGTATTACTCTAATAACGGTATCCTAGTTATTATGATAGTGAACTATAAAAAGCTATGGAATATTTCGGTATTAAATGCGTAGTAAGGAGCAACATAGCAAAAGTAATACACTGGCTACATTAGCTACGCTACTTATCTTATGAAACAATTCCGATTCAAGACTGGTTTTGGCGTGGGGGATGGCGGCTCTTGAATTCATCGAGATCTTCGTACGAATCGATTACCACTACTGCCGACCTGTCAGATTCTTTAATATAGATTCGGCTGTTCTGAGTCCAGATATGTTTCCATCTGATCCTTTTCCTCAGCTTGTTAACCTCGCCGAATAGTCCTTTCTTGTACCTGGTCAGGGATTCGGATATATACACTTTGTTTTCCGCAGTGATGCCAAGATCGGGGAGGTCACTAGCTTTCTTGTCAATAAGCTTCCTTCGGTTTGTATAGAAGCTATTCCTCGTATCCCTCCTCGTAAACTTGACTATTATCTTTGGTGGTGCATCTTTTTTAAAAGTTGGCAATTTCATTTAAAACTTGAAACTGAAAACATCACCAAAGTTGTTTCTTTATTTGTTTACTGACGATTACAATGAACATGATTTTAAGAAATTTAACATGCAGCCCATTCTAATTTCTTTCTCGGGAATGCATTATCATAGATAAGGTCTTGCTGTCATATTATTTGTTCAACGACAGGTGAATAATAATCTGATGTAATGGTAATTAGCTATCTTCCTGACTTGAGCAATAACTGAGATGGTTTGCATCGCAAATTAATACTGATTGTGGTGATTTCAGTTTGCAGATCCCCTGCTTCTCGATCCCGTTACCGCAAAATCGCAAGGACAACGAAAAACAAGGCATTTTATGTACCTCAACGACTGACCAAAGAGGAATACCATGAAAGTTACGACGTGTTCTAGATTCGTTGCATTGCTACTGGTCGTTCACTATTTCAAGATAACCACCGCACTCTGTCAGGGAAATTGCGAACAGAGCAGTGGTAGCTTTAGCCAAACAGGAATGAAACATTATGCTTTGCTGCGTCACAGCTTTAAAAACTTTACTATAAAGAAACCGTTTGATTGTCACGTAAAATGCTTCCATGAGGCGTGTAGATGCCAGGCGTACCAGATGCGGGGAAATCGCTGTGAACTTTTGGATGAAGACAGGTTCTCAGCTCCAGACGACTTCGACAACAAAGATGATTACGCTTATTTTGACATGGATAGAGAGTTTGTGAAACTGGTAAGGGATGTAAGCTGTAGATTTATCTGTTACTGCATAAGGCTGCACACTATAGTGAGAGTTATCTAGGCCGAGGTTTGTGCTAATATACCGGCCGAAGGCGAGGTCTGAGGTTCGAAATAAGTCCGTGAGTGAGTCGCATCTTCATTTAGTTAACATGCAGCTTGATATATAATCTTTCATGTTCATTTATTTCATCACAATCAGGTATATGGCGAACCAACAAAGAGTCACCTGTTCTCAGTTGGTTTGCTACCTCAGTTGGTACAGCACTGCACCGGAATTACAGAGTCCATGGGTTCAAGTCTCGCACAAGCCAGAAAAATTTTTTTCAGGCTTTATTTTTTTTGCTACTCTTTAGTAGCGTTCATATCTGCGACGATCGTTCACATTTGCATTTATCTAATCCGCAGTTCAGAAAACAATCTTCATATAATCATATTCATTTATTTCATCATTACGAAGCATTCCCTGCTAGCAGAGTTCTCGCGAAAAGGAGAGAGACCTCTGCCAGTGCCCGACGAGTTCTTTCATGTAGCCGCCGACCACATTCTTGGTCGAAACTAACCGGTTTTGGAAAACCGGTTTCCTTTAAACAGGAATGCGCTTGCTCTGTTTCTATTCTCTGCTGAAAACTTCTGAGCCCACTGTACTACAATCGTAATGGCGTCTTTGACTGAAAGCAAAATGCACTTCGATCGAGCTTTTAAATCGGCCATTTCTTCCCTCAACAGTCACAATATGAAGGAAATAACACCAGTGCAGAAGAAAGCTATTATTGCATTCTTGAACAAACGCGATACATTCGTGTGTCTTCCGACTGGCTACGGAAAATCTTTGATTTTCCAACTGGCAATCCGTGTAGCCGCAGAGTTGTCAAGTTTGCAAGTCTACTCTCCCGAGCTACCAGTTTTGGTCGTGTCTCCGTTGAATTCCCTCATAAAGGACCAGATATTATCGTGTGAAAGACTGGCGGAATCAAAGCTATCAAGATCGAAGGTGACTTTCCATCTCTTGAAGGTATAGAAATCGCATATGTGAGCCCGGAGCATTTGGAACTTTTTGTAAACATAGTTCCCGAACTCGGAGGTCTTTTTCTGTGACGGCTGGTTTTATTAGTGTTTGAGGAGAATAAATTTCATCTCGGACATCAGACACTTTTATTGTAGTTTGTTGTGAAGTTTCATATTTCACGAGCAAACCGGACTGCTGAGTCAGGTCGCACGTGAAAAATACGTCATTCGTTGTCAAGGGAACGCTCGTCTCTCTCCTTTCTCGCCGCCAGACACCTCTGCTAGCAGGGAATACGAAGCAGCAAAATGACCAGCTCCCATTTTGCTTGTCAGCTCAGTTGGTAGAGTAGCCTACGCGGCAGGCGTGAACGGGATGGGGAGAGAGAAAATTAGAGGAAAAACGAGGTGGACTGGTGAGTGATGGGGAAAAGGAACGCCATAACAGTTCCCGAAAGGTCCCCATTTGTTCATTTCTGAGTGCGCCGTCGGAAGCAAACTTAGACATTAAGTCGCAAGAGAATTGAAGTAATTACGACAAATACAAAAACTTCGTTTATCTGCGAGGAAAACTACACGTTAACGATTCTGCTCCAGTTCCGCATTTGCTGACCCCAAATGGGCCCTTTGCAGCTGGTCATTCACGTGGTACAAAACGCCATGCATCGAGGGCAAGCAACGCACTGGGACATGACAAACAAAGAAAATTACCAATGGTGTAAGCTCTTTGCTTGTCATGTTCCAGTGCGTTGTTTGCCCTCCAGCATTTTTGTACCACGTGACTGACCAGCTGCAAAGGGCCTATTGAGCAGGTTTTTCAGTCAAAAATCATTTAGGAATATACAGCATCAGTGAATGAAGAAGGAAATTCAGTTCAAATTCACGATCACATGTTAATTTATTTACCGCAGATTCTCAGGCGTTCAAATGTAAAGCTTGACGATCACCAAAGCAGTAATTTGCGATGTATTTTGTACTTAGTTTTGACAAAATAACGGTCAGTCTTCGAAGAACGATTTATACCTTAAGGTGTCTTCTTTCAATTTATAACACTAAAATGGAAACCCAATTGATCTGAAACATTCTGCTTAATCTGAACTTTCCTCTCAAGCGGACGGAAAAAATAAATTTTCGAAGAACACCGTGGCTTATCTTCTCTCAGATGTAAAGCTTATTACACAAAGTTAGCAGTATATGATTTGATCGCCGCCTCCCTTTCGTTTCCTTCACATCTTCGAACTCTATTTTGTTACTCTTCACCGCCGAAGACTGAGCTTTTCACGCCTTTGCCGGCGGTAAATTCGCACGCCGGAAGTCAGTTATGCAGAAAAGCGAGCGCTTATTTTTGATTGGTATTTGCATTGAAAATTTTGACAGTTGACCGAATTGGATTAGGTGCAAAACGGTGGGTGAAAAATAAATATAAATGACGCGGCCTTCTGGGCAGGCGTTCCTTTTCCCCTTTTCTCAATCATATTGAGTACATAACACTATTTTTTTTCTTTAATATATTTAACGTGGTCAGTACACTTAGCTAAAAAGCTAGTTTACAGGTACGCCACGAAATAAAAAGAGAAAAAAGAAATTATAAAAGCCTTTTGAAGGTGTTTAAGTTTGAATAAATTAAGATAAGAACTAACTAATATTAACATACAAGAATTTAACAATGTGTAACTAAGTAAAATGTATAAAAAATGTGATCATTGAAAGCAGTAAATACAATTAAGGATAGATCCTCATCGCACTCAGAGTCCTCATAGTTCTATAAATCACCTAATACAAACTTGAACACGACCATCTGACTGGCTATTTTTTAAGAATTAAATGACGTCTTTATATAGCTCGTAGCAACTTAAAACAAGTAGAAAGGAAGAAGGCTTGAACAATGTGGGCTACGAAACTACCTCCTCAGGAGTTAGCAAATCAAGCGCTGTACTCAGAGACGTGCCCCTACTCGAACACAAAATGCAACTTATTTTGTTTTAACACCATAGCCGCCATTTAAATCACTTTCTTGGTTACTCCAAAATTATTTGCCGCTGCCCCTGTTAACCTCGCACAGACTAAAATGTATTCTCCATTACCGTTTAGACTGCTCCGAACAACACATGCTCAAACCGGCCATGCAGTAATCAGTGCTGCAACCAGAGTCCGTGCGCTCATGGAGGCACGTGCACTGAGCTATGCGACCACGCCAAGCACAAGTTCAACTGCACTTGTACAAAGGAGTATTACGGCAAATACTGTGAGAAGCGTAAAGCCACATCGTGTAAGCAGCAGCAAGAACAGAACAGATGGAGCCATTCTGGCGAGTACGCTTTGTTTGATCCAACTGGAGGGTCATTATACGAGGTCTTTTGCGATTTCACTTCTGAAAAAGGATTCGTTTGGACTCTTGTCGAGTCCTTTAGCTTGGCCAACAAACACGAGTTTGCAAACAAAGCATTTTACAAAGATTACCCTCTCAACCAAAACTCCTTCAACTGGGAGAGGTTCCGTCTATCGAAGCCAAGGATGAACTTCACGGCTGCTCATTCCACGCATGTGCGGGCCACATGCAACTTTAACACCGATGGATTGGTAACTACTGATTACTTGAGGGCAAAACTGGGTGACATAGACGTTATGAGTCTACGCTACGACGGTTGCAAAATATATGAATATATCAATATCAGAGGCTTTAACTGTTCCAACTGCACTGCACAGTTTGTCCAAAGAGATAAATGGCACGCCCACAGTGATTCATACTATGGATCCAAGATGGGGTGTCAGTTTAGCAGTGCTGTTACGGGCTCTGTTAAGTTATCCAGGGGTGAAGACAACTTTGGGTGGTACGAAACTGTCAATCCCATGCACAGATGCTCATCAAATGACAATTCGACAACGCAGTGGTGGTTTGGAGAACAGTAAAAAAAAAGCCTGTTTGTAAAAATATTTCGTAAGATTAACTAAGTAATATATGGGCCTACTATCCACAGCTGAGCATCGCGATATTATCTGTAAGCGCACCGTTCAGAATAAAATTAACGATAACAGTAGTTTCAAGTTTCAAGTTTCATTTCAAGCAAAAAACTAATACCATCTCGGTTCAATTGTAATTACAATTACTCGTGCCCTCGGGCATGCTGTGCGCGTTTTGTTGTTGTTTGGTTATCATTAGAAGATATTAAGTCAGTGGAGTTGCCGTCCGTCCTTAGGGCACGGACAGACAGACACAGACTTTGAATGACAAACACCAACAATTGTTTTAAAACAACATAACAGTTTTGAATTGAACAAGTAAAATTTTGAACTGGTGATGTAACCAGTAAGTTTGTATAATTTGACTGACATAAGGTATTTGGCTTCACTAGAAAGGCTCGTATGTCTGAATTTCCTTCCTTATAATCAAGACCAGAATTTTTACAATATGCTTTGCTACATTTCGCGTTAAAAACTTGTTACATTTTGCGTTAAAAAGTTGTCACATTTGCGTCAAAAGTGGTTACAATTCGCGTTAATGTCAGTTACATTTTGTGGAGTAACATGGCGCCCTTAAACCTCTCAACTACGAAAAAAGTAGAAACAAAAATAAAATTAAATAAAACAGAGAAAAAAAACAGTCTTCTAAAGTAAGGTTTTTACTTCGAAATCACAAAGATGATAAGTTATTTGTGAATCTGTAAGTTTACAGAGATTTTCTAGCCATGTTTTTGCCAAGTTAAACATCTCTATTCGTGTAAAGCATGTATTTTCGTCTTCTTTTTGTTTGAAGTGTCTGTATGACTGAAAATAGGGTAACTGTAAAAAATAAAATTGAAAACTTTGTAACTGTAAAATGTTGTACTTATGTCCAAATATTGTAAAGAATAGAAAAACTGTAATTGTAACGTATTGATTTGTGTGTATGCAACTAATAAAAAAAAAGTTTACTATACCACTTTGCCAAATACACGTAAATAACTGTATCCTTTTAAGAGTTAAAGTAACTCCAACAAAATAAGTCCACCGTTAGGAGTAATATTAACTCCACGTCAGGAGAAAATAACTCATTTTGGGAGTTAAAAATTAACTCCACAATACAGAATAAAATTAACTGTACTATGGGAGTTATTATAACTCTCTAAAAATTACTGTGCACGGTCTTATTTGAAAAGAAAAATCGAGTCTCCAAAGGGAATCGAACCCATGACCTTCGAGATACCGGCTGGTATGCTCTACCTACTGAATTACGGGAAACTCGACTGAGCAAGGTCATTTTAGTTGGGCATATGAGCCATAGTACCTGCATCACACAAAATACATGCTTTTGAAACCAAAGTATGGTCGACGTCTTGTATCTTTGCTTTCTGTTTGAATGCGTGACCGACTTCAGGAAAACCGATTCATTTAATTCTTCCTGATTGTTTTGGTTTTACGACACTCCATTAAAAATCGCACTACGCAAGTAGTATAACCAACCTTCACTTGTGAACTGCTAAAAGATGGCTGATTTGTTGTTCCAACTTCAATAAAAATGGGTAGAAACCCATACCCAACACAGCAGAGGTTCTGCGTGACCCTATCCACTGTATAGACCTTAAGCATCAGAGTGCTGGACGGAGGGAAGACTGGTTCTCGGTATTCTTGCCTCGCGTTGTATTCTGGGTTGTAGATATCGGAGTCAAGTTCAGCTTGTACGTCAATATCAGTGCCGACTCTAAACAAGAAGACAAAGTAATCGCGTCAGTGAAGGAGTAATTACAAACACTGTGAAAGCCAAGCGGTAACAAAGCAAAAATGTCATTATGCTACTGCTACAATGTTTATTTTGGGGGTTAAGAAAAGAAGTGGGAAAGAACGCAAACAAACAACAACAAGAATAAAATGGACAAATAAATGTGTTCACACGCTAGAGGCTACAATCATGGTGATTAACCTTGTGTAGTTTTTGTCCAGTACTCTCCCAGCCACCTGAAAAGAAGCAAAACAAAACCACATTAGTAGCTTTCATTTTTGATTGGAAATTACACGATAAAACCATGAGACGTATTTCGCACTGCATCTCGTCAAATAAACTATAGAGGGTTTTCACGGTCGCCATGTTGGAGGTACAAAACAATGCACGCGCAAAATAAAGTCACATGTGATGACTTTCTATTTAATCATGCAAAACCCTAACCAAGGTACACTTCATTTGGTGTGCGTTGGTGTGGTGCTAATGATTCAACTGACATTGCATCCGTCTTTTGCTTAGACGATAGAATGGCTTGATACAGGCAAGGTTGGTCTTTAAACTGTCACATCGCTTACGAGATGCTGACATTTTCCTCTCCAGTCGGTTGCGAAGAG
The DNA here is from genome assembly GCA_016490735.1 of Pachyseris speciosa. Classification (NCBI taxonomy): domain Eukaryota; kingdom Metazoa; phylum Cnidaria; class Anthozoa; order Scleractinia; family Pachyseridae; genus Pachyseris; species Pachyseris speciosa. The sequence continues at coordinate 25,512 of JAEMWC010002044.1, read as the reverse complement.
ATACAGGGCGGGGGTGGGGGAAAGGTGGAAGCTCAACATAGTAGCGCATTATGAATGAAACTGCATTGTACGACGTTTAACTTTTAAAGATGCTGAAATTTTTGGTACGCCTCTCTCCAACAACGTTTCTAGAGATTCTTTAAAACTTGATTGATCACAGACAACAAGTGAATGCCCACCTTAGATACCGACATGCTGTCTGGAAGGAAACGTGCTCCATCTACATACAAATCAAACCCATTTCCTTCCTCAAATTCTTCGGTCAGGATGGAAGATCGGCCGTTCTTTATCCAAACATTCTGGCAAACAAACGAACAAAAGCAAACGGTTTAGCTTCAAACAAAGGTCATCATCAGTCCAAGATAGTTAAGTTACCTCGGGAAGGTCATTTTCATGCAGAAACTCCTCTGGAGAGCTGGGCCTCTCTGGTGGAAAGTCGACTAACGTAAAAATAGAGATCTTCAACGAGGCCTGTCCGTAAGGGCTCCACTGATCAGGAAAAGGGCCCTGAAGAAAATAGGGAAGTAAAAGTATGTTATAATGTAAATACAGGCAAAGGGCAAACGCAAAGATGAACTTTGTAAGCCATAAAAGTACGAAGTTAAGGCTTGCTCTTTCAATTGCACGCTAGCACTCAAATTGAAAAGAAAAAATCAATCAATCAATCAAGGCCTATCGTGCAAGTCGTTTTCACAAGCCTCTCCCCCATACTTATCTCACTATCAGCAAATGGTATATTTTGAAACGAAAAAAAAAATTATAATAAAAATAAATCATAGAGTGCAGCACGGCTCAGTCAACCTCAAGGAAATCACTTGTCCCAGGCAGTTGTCTCAGGACACCCCCTTCATTTAGAAACTGTTCTACAGATTAGAAAACCGCTCGCACTCCTGATTTACTGAGATAATGGAAAATGATGCCAGACTAGAGGACTGCCTTGCATGGAGGGAACACAAGCATTTATTCGGCCACTTACCCGTAATGGGATATTGGGGACTTGAGCAACGGGCGGAAAGAAGAGAGGAATATTATGAGATCCAATATTGAGGCGTGCTGAACTGCCTCGACTGTCTGCAAAAAATGAAAGAAAAGAAAACAAGATATCAAAATATCCTTTTCCCCATTACCCCTCCTTAAAAAGGTGTAACCGGGTAATTACGGCCCGCCTTTTCCACTGCATTCAGTATATATGTATTTAATACAGTTAAGCTGGCTCGGGAAGACAACACTTCGTAGCTCATACTCGTCACTAAATGCTGCGAGTCTAAGAATGGCGGGTGTAGCCGGCGCACGAGTTAATTGCAGGGCGTGATTTCGTCGGGAAACAGCGAAACCAGAGGCTGGTCTCATAACAGCAGCAGCACCAGAAGGAGGTTGAATCGTGCTCTTGCCTCAATTAAATATATTACCTAGGCCGGAAAATGGTCCACGAACTGCGACATAGAAAGTAAAAACCTGATCTCTATGGCACTTTAATCTGTACAAGGCATTAGTAAGAAAGAAGATATGTGTTCGTAACACTGACTGGGAAGCAAACTTTGACTACGGAGTTTGTTTGGGTATCAGATTTCCCTTTAAGAAATAGCTATCGATTTTTTCCCTCATGGAGCTATTCACCAAAATTTTCTTAACCCGCTAACTGTAGTTATTTTGTTGTGGAGCACGAAAAGCGACTGACAGCAACAAGTAAGAAAGTACTGTACGAAAACAAGGAGAAGCAAAGTTACCCTGGCGAGGGACAGGGGTGTCACACATAAGAAAACAGTTGATAATTAACAAATATACACTGCAGAGTTTTTTCGAGATAGCTTTTATTGTTCCCCAAACAAAATTTTTTAACCTGCCAAGCTGTGACTGAAAATCAATGCACGCTTTTAAAATACCTCGCGACTGTCGACTAAGTCTGGATGCGTTTGATCCCGCGGTCAGTGTCAGAGGTAATGCACTCCAAGCTGCGAGCTTGCTTTCGTCCAATAGATTCCCCGCTTGCGCTGTTGAATTCCCGGATGTGCCTGCATCGCCAGGTTGCAGATACACCCGAAAAACCACTAAGGAATTTGCATCCCAAGGGACATTCTTGAATTGCGCCTAAGGAAACAAACGTTTGAGTAAAATTAAGATTATTGTTTTCTAAGACAACTTAAGGCCGTATTTACACTCTGGAAGATGTCTAAGATGTCTCAGACGTTTTGGATCTACAGAACGTCTCAGAACTACAGACCAAAACGGGAAACAAGGCAGATGTACTAAGGTCGGACAAAGTAGACGTCTGAAATTAGACATAGGGGACGTCTTACGTCACTCAAATGTTTAAGCCGTCATCGAAAGTGCGTCCCGTGTTTATACTAGACGCGTTTAATGCGTCTAGACGTGCACTCTGGTACGGCTACGGCTATACTCACCGGTAAAGGGACAGTAGTCCCGAAACGTCCGAGTTTCATTTCGAAAAACTTAGTGCCCAAAGGACCAATGACTTGAACAGAACTTCATCAATAGCACTACACACTTTTTAACATATTTTTTTACAGCGCTTATCAGTCACACGCGCCCTCCAACGATTTTTTCCCATTTTCGAAAACTAAGTTTTGGTGGACGTCCATCAAATGTTTCCACGACAATATAGTCCTCGTTTCGTGTCAGTTTCACGGCCATGTTCAATCGTCGTTGTGATCAGGTATAATCGCTCAGTTATTACTGACAAAGTCGTTTCCAGTTTAATTCGTTGAGATGGAGGATTATTATGTCGAGACAACATGGTCTGCCTTGAATCACATAGCATGCAGAAACACTTTTTGGGAGCAAAACGTTTGTGAAGAAGGCGATTCGATGGCCGGTACGTAAACACTGGAGCCGTACGCGATCCGCCAAAGAGAAGATGAAAGAAACAAAAAATATCAGGTAGCTGAAAACGTTGGCCTCAGAAAATGAGTCGAGTTGCATAGAAATTGACTTGTTGTCAGCTTTTTACGGATGTAGATTATTTTAGCCGCAGAAATTCTTGTCATTCGTTACGCTATAAGATAATCCAGAGCTCTTGACGAGTTGCAAGCGTGGTTGGAGTACAAAAGAGGTGAGGCGTATGCAATGCAAACCCTCGGCAGAACTATAGGACAAATGGGATTGACAGTAAAAACGGTACTGAAAGCCGCAAGAGATTAGCAGTCAAATTTTTGTAGTTCATACTGTAATAAAGGTTATTATTTAGTTCTCATGTTGTTGTGGTTGTACACTGTTCGTAAATTTGTAGCCTCAAATCATTGCCCGTGAGCAAGACGAACGAAATGGCACAGATCAGACGATTTACTTCTCAGTTTCAACCAGGACAGTTTCTGTTTATCGACGTGTCAAGTAAAGATGAAAGAGCAACTTAGGTACTCTGCGAGTAGTTCGTTTAAAAGAAACCCCGTTATTGTCATGGATACATTTGATTGACGTCCACCAAAACTTAGTTTTCGAAAAAGGAAAAAGCCGTTGGAGGGCGCGTGTGACTGGTAACCGCTGTAATGTATTAACAATATAATACAGCCAATCTGAAAACAGAATTAGATTGCTTGATTGATTGATTGATTGCTTGCTTGTTTGCTTGCTTGCTTGATTGATTGATTGATTGATTGATTGATTGATTGATTGATTGATTGATTGGTTGGTTGGTTGGTTGATTGCTTGGCTGCTTGATTGATTATCACTATCACTGATCAACTGATTGATTGATTACTGATTGATTTTCTAGTAATCGTTGTTATAGAGCGCTTTTCAATTGAGTGTCGTACAACCAAAACCAAAGCAATTACTGTGACCAATCAAAGTAGAAGTAAGCAGTGCAACGAGCCAATCAGAATACGAAGCAATTACATGTAGCCGGCGTAAAGCGCGGGAAAATACGCGCATGCAAGTCGCGATTGGTTTTGGCTTTGCTTCTCATTGGTCGAGAAAGTGGCGCGAGTTTTCCTGGCCAATCACAGAGAGAAGTAATACAAAACCAAAGCAAAACCAGAATTACTTTCGACACTCAATTGAAAACCGCTCTATTGTACTAGTTCATATGTTGTTGGACCTGTTGTTATCATCACAGTTATATTACAAACTGATAACAGTTTTATACTGATATTTCTACAGCCAAGTCGCTATCGAGACACAGTGCTATTCAAAGGATCCTGGCACCTGAAAAGGAATGCTGTTTTAGCAAAAAATTTCAAATAGGGCATCCGCCATATTTAGCCGTATTTCACTTTAAATCTATTTCACGTGTTTCACGAGGTAAATAACTGAGAACACTTTAAAAGCGTCGAAGCCAATTACAGGTGACGAGATAGTGATGTAGCAAGACAGCCACTTTAAATATTCCCATTACTGCTGGTTAGCTTGTACATTACTGCTATCAAAGACGTTTATTACACACCAGCGCTTCTCCTAAATACAGCAGCAGGACAAAAAGGCAAGGCAATAAAATTTGTTCTCCTGATTTCATTGTTTTTGTTAGAACACATTCCGTTTTCACCTGTGCGCGGGAAAATAAGTTATTGACATAAAATATATATATATTTGATTGATTCGCCTCCAATTTAAATTGAAGCAAATAACTCGACAATTGCTTCGCGCGTGCGTGTGTGTGTGCATTTGTGTTTTTCCCCTGAACAAAACCAAACTGCTACCACAAAACATCCTCAGGCGTGTTTTCTGAGTACGGTTTTATCACAAAGGAAAGGGAAAAATATAATATGGCCTGTGCATATTCTGAGCTGGAAAAAAATAACACCAGCTTCTCTAAAATAAATCTACGCTAAAATTCTCCGACAAAATTGCACCGCACGAAAAAAGAAGTTTGCGAGCATATGGTTTCAAAACAACGATTTGTCGACAAAACAGTTCAAATTTAAAAGCAGTAGATGAGTTCCTTTTATAGAGACCTTAAATCGATAGAACTTTCTGCTTGATTGAAACTATGAAATATTAATACGCGGTTTCGCTCACATTGAAGCCATAAATAGTAGGCAATTATGATAAAATATTTAAAGCTGGGCGAATATTCTATTCCTCGCAAATTAGCGCTGGCAAAACACATTTCAGCTTCAGAAGGCCTTTTACGAAGAAAGATAAGAAACACATCTATTATTGTCAAAATCTTCCACGTTGATTTCGTCTCTTGGTATTGAACTGTTTTTTTTTTTTTTTTTTAATCAACTTAGTTAAAGCAAACCAGGCTGGATATTATCATAAAACGCTGACAATTTGTCAACCATACGTTCTCATATTGAATATATGAGATGCAGAAGTAAAACAAAATAATAATGATAAAAACACGTATTTTGATCTTCGCCATTAGCAACTGATCTTTGATCGCAAACACTTTCTCGCTTCCTTCCTAACAAATGAAACGATACGATAAAAGCGTTCGAAGGATAAGAAGATATACTAACTACTATAAAATAACATTGCCTCAAGCGATATCAACCTCGCCATTTAGAAGACATCTCTTCGCGTTACCATATTAAAGTAGTTTGGAAATGCTACCGTAAAAACACTCCGAGCCAATTAATTATTTAGAACGCGATTATGCGGTTTCTTGTCTACACGTGTTTGTGATTGATGGACCAATTGAAAGATTCCCGAATCATTATAATAGAGCACCTTCCTCTGGTAACGAAATCTCCTTCTTTACAAAAACAAAAGCACCTTTAAAATATTAACATCCATCTAGCGGAGGATTTACCGTTCCACGAATTAGCTCAAATGCCATTTGACCGACGAGCCCGGTTAAAAATTAAAATTATCACGCGTTATCAATCAAACGAGATGTTAGACCAACAGTTTGGTTTCACAGCAGATTTCAAGTTTTTCTCCGTGCCACAACACTGCTTAGTTTGATCTGTTATAGCAAAAACACGCGCATCAGTTTTGACATTAAAGCAACGCGACAGTCGAAGCAGTCTATCAGGTTCTACTTCATATAAGTAAATAGGCTTCTGGTTAAATTCGCTGGCATGGAAACCCTTCGAGAATCGGACGAAGATATGGACTCGGAGAACGAGATTCTACCGTATACCTACGAAGGTGAGCGAAACACAAACGGCGAAAGACACGGAAAGGGCAAAGCAAGGCTTCCGAACGGTGATGTGTACGAAGGAGAGTACAAAAATGGATATCGAAGCGGGTACGGGAAATATGTGTTCAGGAAAATCAAAGGAAAAACACGAAATGCATGCTACATGGGTCATTATGAAAACAACAAGAAAAACGGACAAGGAACGTTTTTATACCCGGACGGCGCGAAGTACGAAGGGAGCTGGAAAGACGATTTGCGGCACGGTTTTGGAAGTTATTTTTATACTAACGGAGACTTGTATCGAGGCGAATGGGAGCATGACCGACGGCACGGCCAAGGGACGTATACATACGCTGCAAGCGGAATGCAATATGAAGGACAATGGTACGAGGGTAAAAGATCAGGTAAGAATAAAGCGCCAAAATTGCAAACAAATTGTCAGCAATTGACAATATTGAAAAGGAAACAGTTAAACTAGAGAATGTTGCTTTGATGCACTCACTTGAATGGTCACTCATTGTTTTCCATCTCAGTTTCAAAACTTAAAATAAATCAATTATACAACGTAATTTTTCACACCAGAAGAGCGGAAACTTAAAATGCGATATACGCTCTTTTTTGGCAATTACAGTTCCAAACGTGGGACATCAAAGCGGCCGCAACACGTTTGCTAAGCGCTCTGACTCACAGTTTTCGCTCGCTGTAATTTATAATATCACGGACTAAATCCCGATCAGAGACAATTTGCACACCTCAGCCCGCCGTTTGATGGCACATAACGCTTGTACAAACATTTTTTGACAGGTTCGAAATATTAAGACTTTAGTGAAATTACTTTCAGAAACAAAGATATAACACTGTAATAAATTCGCCTTGAAGCACGATTGCGATGAAGTTCGCTCGATAGTTTTGGCGTTTAGAATTTACAGAATTTGTAAGTTGCTAGGAGCGTTGATAAGCTCATAAAATATTAAGAACCCAACATGAATAACATTAATAAATTACAAGAAATAGGTTGGAAACAAAGAAACAGATATAAATTTATGCAAGGTGATAAATTAGGGTTGAAAAAAGAATTACATTTTTTTTTCTGACATATTATTTAAAACGCCAAAAATAAAAGCGAAATTTACACTCGTGATCTTTGACAATGCCAGAAGCAGAGTAAGCAGGGGCTTGTACAAAGAAATGAAAAATATGTATTCGACATGTCCAGAGGACACAGTTTTCATATTAACGTTTAGCTTTATTTGCTGTAACTCCCCGAAAGCCGGAACAATTAACATATTTTTATCAACACGATGAAGTAAGACAAAAAAGAAAAAAAAACGAGGCCTAAGCGACAAGGAAAAATGTACTAAATGTCGCACTACGTAAATGGCAACCAAAGAGCAACACATAATTTACAAATAGAAAATCGATGTTTGTCAGTTTGACGTACAGATGCAAGATGAGTGACCTATTAAACATCGGCAAAAAAACTATTCAAATAAACGTCACGGTTTTTACCATGAATATTTATAAAATCATTTGAATATCACATTACACTTTCCCGTTGTTCTAAACACCTCGCTTATGCGTTATCTTAGTAATGACAAAAATACTAGTAAAAAAATTACTAATGTCATTATTGCTATTATTGCTCTTATTGTTATCACCATCATCATCATCGTCATCATCATCAAACATATTTCATATTACAATCCTCTAAAGCCGACAATTATAGATAAGGAAAAAACGTAGGGTCCTCGCACTTGCATACTGATATTCCACCTTGTGTTCGCGTAATTCACATTAACTTACATTATCCAAATTCCGGAAAGCAAAAACACTACAACTACACGAAAAGCACGAAAAGCAAAAGAAATTAGCCCCAAGATATCTCATCTCTCGTATAAGGTAAATATGGCAAGACGTATCTATCAACTCTACTTTGGTACATGAGTAACAAGACCAATTTTGTACAGCGGTAACTCGAAAAAGCTACCACGAGGGACCCCAGTGGTCACTATAAGAATTCTCATTCAGAAACGACCCTTGATCACATCACAAAGTGCAGAGCAGACTAACAGTAGTTCCTTTCAAGGAAACGACCCCGGACGACTAATCTCGTTCTTAGGAACTGTTTCTTCTCCTCCCCAGCCCTCCCTCATCCCCAACCACCACACCCATTTAGGACAGATCCTGAGTATAATGAAGTCGCTATGTCTAAATTTGGCGTTAACATGAAGAGAGACGCAATGCGCTATGCATGCAAGGTTCTGTAAAGCAAACCAAACAAATTATTTGCACAGAGACCAAATTTAAACTCGCATTCGTTCCTCCTGTTTGTTGTTTCCAGGAAGAGGGAAGCTAACGTTTGGCAAACAAAATTACATTGGGAATTTTCACGACGACAAAATGATCGGTCCTGGAACGTACATTTTCCCAAACGGCACGCAGCAGCACGGAGAGTATATTGTGGTGGAGGAAGAATTGGAAGATCTCAATGAAACAGGGAAAGGAAAGGATGGAGAAACAGAGAACAGAAGCCGGACAAAGCAAGTGAAAATCAAATGGATCAGCCGCAGTAGCGATGCACCACCAATTACTGTTGTTAAGAAAGAGACGATCATTAATTGAATTGAATTGTATTGCATGCACAAAGAAGCCAGTTAAAACACTCAAGCACATCGATTAGGGGGAGATGGTTTGCCGAGCACCAGGAAGCAACTACACGAAAAGTATCATGAATTCGAACACCATGGCTTTAGGAGCCGTTCAGGGCCCCCATAAAATCGTACGTTTAAGTCGTGGGCGCGGTTATTCGAAAAACGACTTGACTTATGCAAACCAGTATTTACTAGTGTTTCTTTCCTCCTGTTTAAACAGTTTTTCCTGGCACACGTACCCAGCAAAAATGGCTTCAAAAACCATGTGGAAACGACTGCTAATGATTTGAAGTCAAGGCAGATCTTGGCATTAGGAAAACTGGAAATTGAAACGAAATTTGGAGGTTAACCGCGCATTTTTCATAAATAATTAAACAATACTGATTCTAAAAAAAACAAAACGCCGTTAAATACGTAGCAATGTATGACGGTTTTAACCAAATCGAGGCTTAATTATCTGTGTCAAACGTGTGTACGGTTACCCTTGGTTTACTTTTGGATTTGAATTACCCTTGCGAAGATCAGCTCTTCCCGCAGAGTTTGCAACCGCGTGTTACGAAGCGCCGTGGTTTCTCAGACAATCCCGAGATGCTCAGAACATCTGCGCAATAACGATAGAAAGCGCCAACCTTAACCAAAACTGACATGGACTTGCACGTTTTCATAAAACTGTAAACAGTTGTTTGAAAAATGTCATGACGATGTATTTAAAATAATTTTACGATAACACCTTTATTAGCTCAATATGACGCATTTTGAATAGTGACACGTCTTTTGTAAAATAGCATTCTTACTACCAAAAAGGGCAAAAGTTCAAGCTAGTTATCACGTCTGTGATCCTTTTTTTCGATTCTTCATTAAGAAGAAAATAACCTAATCAAGCTCCTTGTTTAGCTTATTTCTCAATGTCGCCATCTACTGGCTGTCTTTCTGTCGCCATCTACTGGCTGTCTATCTGTCGCCATCTACTGGCTGTCTATCTGTTGGCATCTACTGGCTGCCTATCTGTTGGCATCTACTGGCTGTCTATCTGTCGCCATCTACTGGCTGTCTATCTGTCACCATCTACTTGCTGTCTATCTGTTGGCATCCACTGATTAAAAACTAACATGCTAAGTAAATCATGGAGACTAACGCACTCCCGAGAACTCGTTCCTTGTCCATTTTCGTTTAAATCCTAAGCGAAGTCATTAATTCGAGCTATTGAATGGCTTGCACCCACGTATGTACTATACGAAACTTATTGACTGGCTGTAGCTGAGTTTCTCTACATCTAATTAATTTCATGCAGAATGCATGGTACATATTGCCTCACTAAGGAGTATGCCCTTTGTTATTATATTGTTCCCAACGAAAATGTAGACAAATTGAAGAATCCAAATTTCTCAGTTTGAACGGCAGCCATTTGCAAAGACTGCATGGACAATATGAAACTTGAGAAGACAATTGTGAACTTTTTCTAAGAAGAATTACAGTACTGCCTGAAAGTATTGACCCATCGGGACGAGGCGATACCTCGTCTATGCCGCGGGTAGTGGCCGTGCGTCCACCGCGGTATAAAAAAACTGTTCCCGCGGGAAAACCGAGGTACAATTTTGCCACGGGAATACCGCGGGAGAAAAGACGAGGTAATGCCGCAGGGAAAGAACAATGACGATTAATTCCAGGTGTAAAAAAGCGGAAGGACTGTAAGGTGCGAAGATTCACGGACATAAAAATTACGCTGTACGCGATTTGCGTATGGACTCGTAATTTCTGAACCGGCCTCTATATAATGTAAAAACGAAGTCTTTGGAAGGCTAAGGGGCTTGCCCTGGTTAAACGCCTGCCTTGGTTAAACGCCGAACTCGAGTTATTCGATAAAGGGTACTACTCAAAATTATAGTTTTTAGTATGGAGACGCCATGCTGGCACCGTGTTCCTGTGAGAAACCCCAACATGGCGGTCGGAAATCCATTAGAAACATCTGGAGCTCACTTTTCCTCTCGCAAAAGATTTTATCTCTCTACTAAACTTCAGAACATTCGCATAGACACTTCTCTTAACATATTGGTTATTCAGAACTCGAAAAAAGAACGTAAATCGATATTTTCGCGTACGTGATATGTTTCTCAGACGCAACCACGATGTCTGGCATTGTAAAAAAATCTAAATTCAAACTGCTTTATTTTCAAAACAAAGCATGCTACCGAGCTGAAAACATGCAAGCAGATATATCTTTAAAATGTCTTTAACCTGATGAGGTAAAACCTCAAAATTTTTAATTTTAGTTTTTCCTGACGACGCGTGCTGATTTCATTTGGATTGGCTGAGGCGTTCTTCACGGCTGGGCTTGGGACCTTCTAAACTTAATTCGCGGACAACTTGGGAAATTTTAAAATTTCGTCTATAGAACGACAAAATTCTTCACTAAACATACTCTGCTGTTCGAACCATCTTTGCTCCGGAGCTCACGTTGTGTTGTCGTCACGTGCCGTGCTCGAATTTGCATAAAACGCCGATACGCACAAACGAACAATTGAATTTGGATTTGTTCTTTGAAATCTCGGCCTGCCTTGCTTAGAATTTCTTGGTAATTTGTTCGCTTCCCTTAATATCTCAGTCCTAAATAACTTCGAGTCAATCTAACAACGTTTTGGATCTGTGATAAGCTTAATTCAAAATTCCTGTCCGGTTGCGGGACACTGAGACATAACATGCAAGTCTGAGCAGCATAACATGTAAATTTCATATTCGTGCTCTGAGCGTCACAAAACGTGCCGAAATATTCTTTCCTTTCTTTCTTTCCATCAAGATGCCAACAGATCTGTTTACAGGTCACATTTCACAGGTCAGTACACACTGCAAATGAATAAAACTTTGAAGCTGAACTCCACACGAGCGCGCCGAGCATAAATGCACTTCGAAGTTTCGATTCAAACTAGTCGCGGCAATCGCTAATATCAAAATAATTTACAATCAAAATACTTCTCCAAAACTTTTTATTTATGGTCGGATTCTAACAACAGAATCATTTCTGCCCATGTATCAAAAAAGCTGATAGATCTATGTGTAGCGGCCATGACTGTCCTTCCTGTTCAAGATTTCCTGCCGAAACTTTTAGGTGCTACTTTGTCACTTGAAACACAAAGGAAACAAACACCTATTCAAACTCGACCGCGGTATTTTATTACCTCGGTTTTACCTCGGTTAACTTTCCCGCGGCAACTTTGGAGCCTGACCGAAAAGTTCCCTCGGCAAAAAAGCGGCCTGCCGCGGGAATACAGAGGGAAAGTCGCAAGGAGGTCACGCGGCAAAGACGCGGAAAAGGGGTCAATACTTTCAGGCGGTACTGTACCACGCTATAACTCCGTGTAAAACATGTTGTTTCACAAATCAAGTTTATTTCTTGATCGAATTCATCTTCATCGTATTCATTCCGCTGACTTCATTATATTCATTCCGCTGACCATGTCTGAGCCGTACACTAAATCCTAATCGCGGACATTTACCATGATCAATATCAGGATAATATCTCCCCAGATCGCACTCGCATCGTATCAAGTTGAAACGAAGAACAAAAACCCGAAGGAACGATAAATGGACGAGGAAAAAAATACTCACTATTTTTAAAAACTTTTCTAACCTGAACCAGTTAACCTTCATGAAAATTCAACCGATTCCCTATGTGGGTAACAAGACCTCTATTCCCGCAAACAGGATCCACCATAACAAATACTTGCGAAGATAACGAGAAAATGCCTATAATCATTTGATCGGTGGGCCAGCTGAACAGTTGCTAGATTTATCACAATGCCATTAAGACGGATATTAGGCATAAATAGCGTTACCTCCTGGAGACCAAACGAGTAAATTCCCTCAAGAAAGTCCTGCCTGGCAGACTTGGTCACACAAATAACTGGTTTATTATTCTCTCCCTTAAGCACCTGCAAACATCAAAATTGAGTAGTTTGAATAAAACAAACACGTATTACTTTTATTTCACTGACAGATGAATAAAAAGAAGTAGCGATAAGACCTGAAAAGTCCGCTAACTGGGTGGCACTATTAATGACAAAGAAGAAAATTCCCCCTTCTTCAGTAGATTCTCAACTGAAGATTAGGGGAAGGCCCGAAACAAATGGAGTATCTTGAAAATGTTGGCAGTTTTATTCTCTGTAAAACTGAACAGTGACAATTTTGACCGAGTTCATAACAGTAGTGGTTGATCAATCCGTTGGCTGATTGATAAAATCAGTATATTCAGTAACCACCTGTTATAGAAGGAAGTGTAGTTAACCTTACCAAGTAGCGGACTGTAAAATGATTTATTGTAAGTGTGTCGGTAATTTTGAACTACTGATTGAACAACCGAGTGACTGACGGGCTGACCGAGCGACCGACCGACCGACCGACCGAAGGACGCGCTGACGGGCCGGCCTACCGACCGACCGAAGGTAGGGCGGACGGACTGTCAGACGTTCGCTCCTACCTGTCCCTGTTCGTGTTCATAGACTGATATCTTGATCTTCGCTTCTCCTGGAATAGCATTCATCAATTTATCCACTTGAAAACCAACCACTGAGACATCAACTGGAGATCTGGGGGCACTACAACATTACAACAAGATAGAAACAGTGCCATTTTATTTAGCCATGGATTAGTCAGACTACATGAGTACATGTCTAGAGCACTGTTCAGGAGAAAGAAAATGGTGGGGTAACTAGCTTAACTCAAGCAGACGCAAGATCAGTTCAGATGTCCCGAGGTTAAGCGCAGCCCCTTAGTTATGTCCTGAGTAATTGCCTTCTTGTGTTCGAGTGTTCGAGTGTCCACAGTGACCCGTTTCACTTGCATATTTATACAAAAAAGGCCCATTTTTGTAACGATTCCGGAATAGGAACACTCAGACGAGGCTGTAATCGTTTGTTTTGAGAACCAATTCCATTCATTCTGCTCCCGATAGCAGAATAAATGGAATTAACATAATATGGCTTGCTCGAAATACGGAAGAATATGCGTTTCTTTGGAAAAATTGAGCGCACGTCCCGCCAAACCCGTGAAGTGGGACCAAAAAGTCGGGTTTAGGTGCTCGGTCCAGACTTTTCTGCTCGCCGTTCTCAGGAGTCACAGTAGGCCATTTTCGAATTACCTTTGGCCTCTTTTTCAAAGCGAGGTCTGGTGCTCGACCACTGGTATGAAAATAAGTTAAATTTGCATGCAAATGAAACTAATTTTCTTATGAAAGGATGAGCGCCAGGACTCGCTTTGAAAAAGAGGCCAAAGGTAATTCGGAAATGGCCTATTAGTCAGCAATCGCCGAAAATTAGTTAAAGGAGCTTAGTCACGGTGTTTGGATTTTGAAAAGTTTAGTCTCTATTTTTCAAAAATTTCATTTGTAATCCGTTTCAACCTTCTCCATCCTTCACCATCCTCGCCATATTTTCATTTCATTCTTGTCTCTTTGCTGCTAATCTTCCCTAAAAATTTGGTATTTCACTGTTTCCAATTATTTTTTGTTGTAAACCGCCATGAGACTATGTGCTATGAGCGGTATATAAATACATAACCGTTACCGTTACCGTTACCGTTATCATTAAATGCATTTTTTATGTCTCTAAGCACAAAACAAAATATCGTGACCGAGCTCCTTTAGAGATGTTGCTTGCCTAACATTAGAGGGCAACTTCCGCTTTTTGAGAATAGTTTTTTGGAGAATATATCCTTTTTTGGGGGGGCAAGAGCAGAATAGATGAGGACAGTTAATTTGTCCTGTTAAGCTAACGTGCACTGAAAGGGAATAGGCGTAGGGGTTAAGGCAAGTCGCGCGACATCAAGAAATTTGAATTTAAAAAATGTACCGTAGTCCAGAAGAACCTCTCACATTAAAGAATCTCGGTCCAGAAGAACTTAAACATCGGAAATTCAAAACGAAAATTTACTTTCTACTGACCTTTCGGATCTCTGTGCCACAGATGCAGGGGTATCGGGTGGGGAGGTACTGACGGGGGTGGTGCGGGGGGCAAGTCATCTAGTCTTGAAGCCGGATGTTGCACATGTGGGATGACGCGGATATTCTCCTAGAAAGGAACATTTGTTGTACTGTTAGCATCAATGGGGCAGATAACACTGACTTTGCTCTGAACTATAGACTACTTAAAATGAGACACAAACAGAACTCTGTGGTCCCGGCTAAACGATCAAATATTTTTCTCTAATATCGTGTTGGTTGAACATGTTTTGCCGTTTAGCCGCCTCTCGCAAATTTGCATTTAAAAGATTTTCAATGTTTGATTTAGATCAAACAGTTTCATTCAACATTTTGCGTCGCGAGCAAATCAATGTTTAATCGTTTAGCCACCCCTATCAACATGTACAAACTAATACACAGCCGGTAAAAGCAGCCAATTGAAAAGAAATGACGTCGAAATTTCAGCGACAGCACAAAAAAGCGTTGTGTGGACTCACTTTTTCTAGTATTTGATTACAAAATTGTTGTCCATTTAGCCAACGAATGCTGCGAGTGGCAAACACGATTCTGGGAAAAAAAATGTTTGATCGTTTCGCCGGGCCTTAACAAGCAAAATATAGAAAGAAACGGCAAAAGGGGATTTTTCCCAGCTCGAAGGGAAGAAAAACGAGACTGCGCACAGAAACGCCAAGCGAATGACTTGCATTACTTGCTATAAACCCGTGATCAAGTCAGTCATGTTCTTTATTCTCTTCACGAGGTTCGCGCGAGAAAGCACGAAAAATGAGGACGCGGAAAATTTCGTCTGATCGTTGGTCGATTTAGGTATCAGTTATAAACCGCGTGTTCTAATAGAGTGCTCAAGTGTGACTTCACGAATATTAGAATTTTTGAAATTATGGGATTTGTTGAGATGTGCAGAAAGAGCAGGATGAAAAATGTTAACTTGCCAAAAATCGACTCCATTCAAATTCTTCTAAATTTGACTCGGTTCATAACGTTATGAACTAAGTGAAATTTAGAAGGATTTGTATGGAGTCAGCAGAGCATAACGGTGCTAATATCTCGCTCTGAAACTGTAAGAAAACCCTGGTTTCTCGGCTTGTTTTCACCAGATGCCCAGAAGGCATGCGCAGCAACAATAGAAAGTAACGCCCCTCAGAACATAGCCTCATTAGTTACTGTACAAAACGATCGCAGACTCACCATGGAGGGATACTTGTACATGTAATGCTGTGCGGGTTGTGGGTTTAAGACCTCTTGTGTAGTGACGTCACGGCTGTTCACAAGACGGATATACAACTCCGCCTGTCCTACCTGGAACAAAACAAAACAAGTTCATTCTCTGAGGACATTGCATATGACGATGACGTAAAAAGACGGTGGAAATGAACACAATATGAACGAACCTGTGGTATCCTGTTGAGTTCATGAGTACTTAAAAAGGCTTTAATTGGAGCAACACGAATCGGGATTTTCCACCTGAGGAAAAGAAAATGAAATGCGAAAATCAAGTTTCTCGTGCATTAAATTCACTTTTACTACAACTCAAGGGCGACTTGTTTGCACCATATAAGCGCTATCATTTTATAGTCTGAAGAATTTGCTTTTAATCCTGACTCTTTGATTCTTTATTGTCTAAAATAAAGCTATGGGAGACATTTTGCGCCTATTCCAAAAACACTTAGTCTTTATTTCCAGATTTGAACTTTATGATCGGCTTCAAAACTTATGAAAAACTAAGCATCATTTGGTACAAGGCCGAGTCAGAAGGGGACGTAGTTCTATTCTCCTGGCATCACAAAATCCTTTGCATTAATGTCTACAAAAGACTTACCGCGATGTTTGTGACGCCAAATTGAGGACAGACCCACGCTCCTACTAGCTCGGTCGTGTAACAGATGATGGTGATATTTCACAACTTTTACAGCCTATAAGAAGCTAAGATTTGGTAAGAAAAGTCGCAATGCGTTTCAAAACAGGTGCAAAGATTTATTTTAGCGAAACAAATATTTTGGGGTTAGGTGCACTTTAACGTCCAAGGCTTGCGACTGTCACTGCTGATTATTCAATACCTGCCACTAAGCAATCGATTGGTGATGTCGAACAAGTCGATTTTAGTCCAGCCTTTGGAAAATAACTCAGTAGGATCATCGGAGTCCTCTGTACTGTTGGCCTGGAGCTCCACCACAAGGCTGAGATTCTGATCTGGAATGCATCTGGAGAAATAAACACACACAGCAGAAACTAAACTTGTATTCCTTTACACAACCACCTTTTCCTTGTTATTTTCTTTTATTATCACTACTATTATTATTATTGTTGTTGTTGTTGTTGTTGTCATAGTTGGTATTTGGGGGGTTTTAGAGTTGTTTACTCCGACTTTATTAACAATTATTTCATGACAACAACTTATTGATTATTAATGATTCTAATTGATTATTAATGATTAACAATGATCACCTTGTTGTAAGTTATCTTAATCCAGTTAATCAATGCATGTTTGCATGACACAGTAGTCCATACCTTTTCCCTGAATGTCCCTTCACAAGTGTTTTCTATTTTGCTTTTATTTTCTAACTACCAACGAGCAACCGAGCGAAGACGCGGGGCTGTGAGGCGGCAGCATAATAGAGCCGGGCGCGAACGTTCCAAGGCAGAATGAATCTCGAAGCGATGTAATATAAGGTATTATAAGGTAAGTTTTATGACGTAATGCAGAACAGAGAATGCATTGTTTTCGAGCGAAACACGTGATACAGAACAGTAATTAAAAAGCAAAGGCGTTTTTGAGCTACGTACTGCAAGCGAAAGTAGACGTTTCTCATTATTGGGCAGTGATCGTGCATGAATTTTCAGGTAACTCGTTTCTGTAAGAGTTAAGACACTTAGTAATCCAAATGTGGTAGCGCCAAGCTGAATAAAAAGAGAAAACGCCTCATTTTCGATTGACGTTCGTGGCTCAAAAACGCCGGTGCTTATTAGTTCACTAATGCTCGAGCCCTGTGCGTGTTTGTGAGTTCCGTCCTTATCCCGTTTTCAAGCAATCGTAATACGAGATTTTATATGTCAATCACACATCACAAGCCTTGGGTATGCTTTTAAACGTCCAACACAATCGAAGCCTTCCCTCTTCTCCTGGAGTTTTCCAGTCGTCAGTTCTGGCTTGTGGTGCTTTTAAGCCGTCCGTCCTCGTGGTGTAAAAGCCGTCCGTCGGCTTCCATAGAAATTTCTAAACAAATTGAAGAGCGCGCGCTTATACGTAAAATCTTTGCTCGTTGGCACTTCGCGATAGCTATAACTAGTTATATGATTAATTTCATCCAGAGACTTGCTTCTATAAATAGCGCTTTGGCTTCAGCTATTTTGTTTTAGTTTGTTTTGTGTTTCTTTGCCGTTGTTCGTTTTGTTTGTTCTCCGTTGCTTTTTCTTTTACAATTTTCCGCATATACCTTCCCTCTTGTTTCGTTGTTTTGTTTCGTTTGGTTGGTTTTACTATTTTACTCTTCATCCATTGTACTGAACTCTCTCACTGAACAGGATTTTCACAGCAATCACAACCACATTTTCCAACGTAACTCTGCTTGAATCTCACCTTGGAAACGGGTGCTTCACGCCAATAATACCGACTCCACCAGACGGTATGGAGGGATGACTTTCTTTAGTAATAGGCGTTGTTCTCACAAGGGGTAGAGATTTCACGTCTGTTACAATTTCCGCTCCCTGATAAACCCCCGCAGCCAGCCTACACCTAGTGAATAACGAACTGAGCCCAAGGACAAAGTCCCAGTATACTGCAAAACCGGCGCTGAAAAAAATACAAATAGATGATTATAATGATGTTGGCGTTGAGGATCACGATGAGGATGACGACGACGACGACGGCGGCGGCGATGACGATGATGATGACGACGATAGGCACAGAGAAACGTCAAATTTCGAGTAAAAGTACAGACAAACTACAAGAAGAAAGTTATGTTAGAGATCTTTCATTTGGATCTCCACAAAGAGCAAACCACCGAACAGCGGTGCCACCTGAAATGGTATACATTAAGACTATCATGTCGCGAAATTTAGAATCACGATGCATAGCGAAAGAGGAAACGGGAATCTGGCAGTCATCGTTTTCTACGGTCAGGGACATTTACGGACAGACAAGTGATAAGAGATGCTCAAAAGGTTTCATCTGTTTAGTCACACTTTGGGAATTCAACCACTAAAACAACAGTCAAGTCAAAGGTCATGGTTATGATTACACGAGGGTTACCAATACGGTTATAGTTGATTCAGTATTACGGAAAGACAGCCCAGATTTCTTTTTGTGTCGCATGTTCATGGCATGCTCAAACGTAACTATCTTTCGCTGTCTATCTACTTTTAAGACTTTCACTGCCTCCATTTTTTTTTACTAGGTAATGTCTCATTTCATCAGGCCAATCAAGTAACTATACTTTGGTTGAATAGCTCAAACTTTAGGTGGTTGACACCAGTTTCCACACTTACACTTTGACTGTTTGTAAAGTTTGAAAAAGTCTGTGGGAAGCGGCCCAGACATTAAAATTTCGAAAATTTGAAAGCGCTTTGCAGCATAGTCACAAATTAAGGTAACTTACTTGGGATCGTAAGGACTTGGCAGAAGTTCCTTGTCTACGCTTGCATTCGACATCATAAATGGTGCTTCAGTAGACTATGCATACAGTAACATAAAGGAGTATGAACTACTATCAGAGTAACAAGGGCGCAGGTAATATGATTCAGATTCAAAAAGCTAGTATGCCAGATGAAAAATTACCGTAAGGTTAACGTGTTTGATTTACTCATCTTAAATTAACAGACAACAACTTTTGTTTTTCAACTTGCTCTGTAATTACACGACGCCTATCGACTGGCCGCACAAAACTTCTACTGCATGTTCGTCTTGTGCACTTTCTACTTTCAAAGCCCCCAGTATCGGCATTCGTCACGTTCGCTATTACTTTTCCTGTGGCACACTATGAAAGACCATTTTGGTGTTCATGCGATTTAGCCCCGTTTGACCCTCAACATCAAAGGACGACACTTTGCGGGTGCTTTTCGTAATTATATCCCTTATCGTTTACAGAATATATCACCGCCTTCACCTTATGCGCACAAGCAAATATGAAAATTTATCAAAATACCACTTGTAGTGGTCACGGCTAGTCTCATTCGCAGCCGTTATTTGGGTCGTCACGCAAGGCTCCTCCCCACTAACGGCTGCTCACTCGAGCTTTGCATTCCTTTCCTTCAAACTGACCAATAAGGAGTAGGCTTCCATTTTCTAGAAACCTGGTCCTAGTCCTCGTCTTGGTGTGTTTTTGGCGGCAAATATAAAGGAGAAATATTATTGGCGCAGCTGCCAAGAATTACATGCATTTTACTGGTTCTCGGTAACAGAGGGAAAGGAATGCAAAGCTCGAGTGAGCAGCCGTTAGTAGTGAGGTACGCTACGTGACGACCCTAATAACGGCTGCGAAAAAGGCTAGGTCACGGTAAGCCAGATATGCAGTTGACTAGAATGACTAGTTCCCCATCAAGTCAGAGTGACGGGCGATTGAGATACTAAGGAGTTTGCTTACGACAACAGTAGCATGTGTATAAAGAACTACTTAATACAAACTTTCTGGGTTTTCTAATTACAGGTTTTCATTTTCGTTTCTTATTTTCTTTGTTGTTCCTTTCTTGTTTGACTTCAGCCCGAAAAGCTAACAAGAATACCTTCTTATTTCCGTCCCCAGATGGTTTTTCTCCTCTCAGCTCCTGCAGCTCTCTCCTCATTTTCTCGACCTCTGCTTGTTGTTTCAATAATTCTGCTTCTTGTCTCAGTGACGCCATTTTCACCAAGTGTTCTTCCTTCATCCGTTTAAACTCGGGGTCGACGTCTTGAGAGAAAATACAATTCTGAGCCAACAGATATAAATAATCCACACATCTCTCACAATTGCTTGGAACTTTAATCATGCTCAACTCTTGGTTAAATATCCGAAGTAGTTCTTAAATAACGTGGTTTACTCTTCGGGCTGCACTTATATGTCGGTAAAACACTCGATAACCATTCATCTTGAACAAATATCGTGTATAAGTACCTGGAGATCGCACGCGTTCCTTTTGATTTCTGTCTGCCTGCACAAAGACAGAAACAAACAGAACATTTCAGCGATTGAAGCAAGTAATGATGCGCTAAGGGAAGGAACTTTAACCGTTCATTTAACATCATCCGGTGGATGAGGGAATAGTGTTTCGCGAGGTGGATACAAATCCAGTGAATAGTGGCAAGCTAAAACACGGTCATACAACACTACAAGAACGAAATTCCGTAATCTCTCCTGATGTAGTGTATTGCGTTCAAGGAGAAGCCATTACGCATGTAAAGAAACCTAGCCTCTGACAGAAAAAAAGGGAGCTTAGCTCATCGCTTACAAAGGAATATGTACATAAATGAATTTCAATCACTGTTCCTTACTCGCAAAAGCTGAAGTTCTTGTTCTAGTCGCTGATTTGCCATGTGAAAGCTCATTATCTGCTGCTGAAGGAATGGATCCGCCACTAAGCACCAAAAAGAGCAAAAAGGATAAGGAACGAATTAATTTAAGTAGTGCTAGAAGCACTGTTATAAGCCCAGCTGGGCGAGACAAATATGAGGCGAAGTCAACACTCCGAAGAGGGAATTGACCTTAATGAACAAACAACGTGAAAGTAAGGGAACAGGGTGAAATTTCAAAATCACATGAATCTAGTTTAATGCCCAAGCTCACATGAGTCGCCTGTAGCTCAGTTGTAGCCGTGCATTCGGACCGGTAATCGCAACGTCACAGGTTCAACTCTTAGTTTCCGGACCTTTCCAAGTATACGTGTGACAACAAAAATTGCGTTTGGCTGTTTGTTTGTTTTTTTGTTCCTTCCACCGTACAACAAATGACCGTTGCGCTGTTCCCCAGTAAAAGAGTTGACTTGGGCACAAGCAGTATAGACGGGGCTATTAATACCATTGGGGAAGCGTAGTTACTAAAGGGCTTCAGTACCCGGACATAAACCAAGTCTTTTGTCTGTTCCTCCATTATAAAATGTCAGTTGTTTTAGAAAGCTGTCGGTATTGCTTGTATCAAGGCAAAGTTCAGCGGCGAACAGCTAAATAAATGTCATTTGTCTTTTCCTTCACAGAGGTCCGCCACTCGTTTTCGCGACTCAGACGCCAAATTATTGTTTTCAAACGCACAATAAGTGAATAACGCCGACCACACGGACATGGTACCTGCTGATGTTATGGGCTTTTTGAAAAACGGCGAAACTGACAAAGGTAAACATCAATATTTACCAATCTGGCATATATGAACACCTGAACTTGCCTTGTCCCTGTGCGGCTTTCTTACCAGGCCTGCGCGGTCGTTGTGACCACGTGACACGAAACAGATTAGAATAGAATAGTTTGTTTAATGTCGAAGAACGTGGGAAGTGTTTGCACAATCTTCCGAGCTAGGGGCTCATGTTAAAGACGCTCGACAAACTAAAATTACAAAACAAGGTAAATTGACCACTAGAACACTCCTAGTCAACGAAACAAAAATGTTGTGCGATGCTAAGTTATGAGACAGTTCACCCAAAAGAATTAAGAAATTAAGCTACAAGAAGCATTATAAGGCATGCTGTTTCTTCAGTTCTTGGCTCGATCACCATTGACAACTGTACCAAAACTAACACGGATTCTGGGACTTTTCTTACCTGGGGGCGGTGGTCTTTGACTAGCCTGCATTCTCTGAGCTTCAAATTCCAGACCTCGTATTTGCGACAGTATTGCGGGATCATTGCCCCCTTTCTGAAAGTATTCATTCTTTAACATGCTGTGTGGAATAAGCGAAAAACAGAGCGTTAAGATTAAATTAAGGGGGGACTTAACGTGAATTGGAGTGAAATTTTAAGGAGGATAAAAAAGGGATTGAAATGTTTGAAAATGTTTTTTTGAAACACCACCAGACAGTTGACACCCCACAAGGGCACTGCAGGTCGCTGGGAAACTGTTTGGCGTTCTTCTGCTAATTTCCAATTTTAAAGCTTCGTTAAATCATCGCAGCTTCCTATTTTCCTCAATTTAGCTAATCCTTTTTTATTTATTCATTATTAAGGGGACAGTCTAGTTGATTTCTTTTGGAACCAGGGTGAATTGAGAATGAAAGATGGAAGGATAGAAATGAATACACACATACACTGTAATCCAGTTTGTCCGCTAACGGGATTAGGGGCGCCTTGTTGTGGTGGCGGACTATCTGGCCTTTGTATACTAATTATTCACTTTAATTTTTAATTTTCACGCCCCCCCCCCCCCCCCCTTCATATCCAATATTTTCCAAGTTTCCACATTATCCACCCCCCTCCCCTTTTACTTTTATTCCTACCACCAAAATTGACGTCATGGACATCGTTTGTGGAGTCGTTTTCGCAGACACTACTTTTCGGGCGGAGAGAAGTGACAACCGGAAATACGTCTGCGTTCCCAAGCTACATTTAACCAGACCCCCCTTAACAGAGGAGATCGACGAAATGGAACTGTTGAATAAGCCATCGCTGTTGTTGTTGTTGTTATTGTTACTGTTATTACCAACACAATGAACCAATCATAACAGAGAGCAATCGCATGTAGCCGATGCCAAGCAAGGGAAAATGCGCACGTTTGTGTCACGATTGCTTTTGGTTTCGCTTCCCGTTGGTTGAGAGAGTGGCGCGAGTTTCACCAACCAATCACTGAGCGAAATAACGGTTATGAAAAAGAGCCGTTGTTTTCTACCACTCCTCTGTTTTCAACATAACAGTCAAAACTTAATGTTTGCACATTAATCGTTTTTTTTTTCTTTTACGTAATTGCTCTTAATTTGTTTTGTACTAAAATTACTTAACTACTCGATATACACTGGCTATCTGTCTCACAGAAATGAAAAAAAACAACAGCAACGACGACGACACCAAGCCATACAATTTGAAGGCACTACGTAAACCCCAGCAGACTAAACATTTAGATTGTGGGTGCTTGCGACCTCAACTTCTAGTAGGTTTAAACGAGCTATTTTTAACTTACTTACTTTAGTTCATGCAAGATATTGTTCTGTCCAAGCCGCATTGGCGCTTGATCATAATATCGCACAGGGGTTTGGTAATGTGGAATCACCTGACCTGCAAATAAGGCGGGAACACAACATTTCAGACGTAATAAGGAACAAGATAACTTGACGGTGAGGTCACACACCTACAGCAAGAGGACCAAACGATTGGTTTCTATAACAAAAAGCAACTACATTTGGAGTACTGCTTCTTTCTCTGGATTCTCTGGATTTCCCTGATGGCTTGTTGGGATAATTAGCAAGTTCTTTCTCACAACCCGTTGCCGGTGTTCAGCCCCAATCTTTGTATCCAGTCTCAACTGAACAGAACCAATGTAGTAAAACTAATTCAGGTAAATAAATCTGATGTCACAGGTAGTAAAATACACTCTATTAGAACAGGCATCCTTTAGTTGATCCTCACACAAATAATAATACGCACACTAATGCATAATTTCCCTGGCAGCGGTTATGTGGGTCGCCCTCCCCGAGCGAAGCGTTGCGTGAGGACCCCCCCCCCCCCCACCCCCACCATAAAAAAAACGGTAGCTCAACTGTTAAGAGACCAGCCAGTTCACTACAGAGATTGAAAGGCAGAAAAAAATGGACAGAGAGAAACTGGCTAGACATATTAAAAACAGCTGAGAAAAGATTCACTGAGGACTTTACTGCTCAAACTTGTAGTGACGATATGGACAATGTTCAAACGACTCGACCTTAATTCTTATTTCGTCATCGTTAATTTACAAACCTCTTCCATATCCTTCGGGTTCTCTGGAAGGCCGCCTATGTGAATATCAGGTAAAAAAAAAGGAATAAAAATGTGTTGAAAGAGGCACAGTCATGTTTATCTAGCGTCATTTCTGAAATGTGTGTTCCCATGCATGGAAATACCAGAATAATTTTTCTTACTGAAGAGTATGTTACTGAACTGAAACTATTTTAATGTGGTCTAAACCATCAAAATTGCCACTTTGGGTTCAATGCCGACACTGTAATTTAAGAAAGCGCGAACGATTTAATATGGCTCGTTCTTTCTGGTAGAATTCATTTCATAATTTTGCTTCGTTTTGCAGAAGCATTTTGTGTATGAGAAGAAGTATTAAATTTTGATTTTAACATATTTTAGACCTAAAGGCAGCAAGATCCCCGTGATATTTCCCCTTTTCAAGTACGGAAGCTGCCTCATTAAAAGTAAAATCAAGTATTCGTGACTTGAGATAGACAAACAACATTTTATCACGAATCTGGTTATCTCACGTTCCGTCAATATATACGTGTCCTTCCAGATAAACATACGGATATTTTATAGGTAAGGTAGAATTTTCTCCGTGTACCGCAGAGGCGAATTAAAATGAGATCAATAACTTTTGTTACAATGAAATGACGTAGATACCTCACAGATTAATGGAGATCACATTAATTTGTGAGGTATCCTTGTCACTCCAGCCACATCCCACTAGCTTTACGTTTTCACAGCTAATGAAATGACGTGGTTCAATTAAGTGAGTCGTACGCGCCTTCACCTCGGTTTTTGCAGTTCAGACGCCGCAAGACGCTGCACTCAGGGGCGGAGAACGGGATGACACTTTTAAAAAATCCACTTTAGACTGTTGTTCATTGAATTTCCTTCTGAAATAAAAAGGAAATCAGTTCGAGAACGAAAGGAGATAAAATTTATATGCAGTGTAGCTTTAAGAAGCAGTCGACATGAAGAGCTGTTAAGCCACGCAAGTATCTATTCGGCTATCCCTTCCCTCC
>JAEMWC010002043.1:0-68061 GCA_016490735.1 Pachyseris speciosa | reverse complement strand
TTCGCCTGTCAGTGAATATACTGGAAAAAGCTAACAAAATATCAAAGAAAAGCCGTTGATGAGCATTTTCGTGAAATTGTTAGGAGAGCGCTCGGATCTGCGTATTCTCCGTCCGTCGTCATCCCGTAACTCCTAACATTAATCGTGTACTGTATCTGAAGCTTTTTCAGGGGTAACATTTCAGGATAGTACTACAGTTGGGATAAGCATGATTTGAGCTCTAAAACGTATGCGACGATCGACCAATGGAATGTGTCGGATTGGATTTTTATACTGCAAAAGGGTGCTGTGCGAGCCGTTACCAATTCCGATTATCGAGCACATTCTGCTTCTTTGTTTGCTAAATTGGGTATCCACGATATTTTTCAAAAAAGGTTTGAATTTTTATTTAAACAATCCTGAATCTGTCATGCCGCACTCCCACAGCACCAAATTATACTTTTATATTATTCTTCGAGGTGGCCTCTCTTATAAGCCTTGTGGTTTCCTGAGGTCTCCTCGCCACTAACTTAGGTGTATTATTTGTAAATATTGTGAAAATGGCAAATAAATAAATAAATCTGGAGAAACGTAATGATGTTAAAAAGCGCGTAAGAAAATTACATATAAGTTGCCTTATTCCACTGACCCTTTCATGATTATGGATTCACAACGCCAATTTTATAAAAAACTTTATCTAAGCAGAACTCTTGAGTGGGACAGCGCAGAATCCTCGATTTTATTTGATAACTCAAATCTACCTAGCATCTTTGATGAGTCTAGATTAACCCTGTGGATCCCAATTGGCCAAAGGCGTAATATATACCGCTTTTGTATTTATGATTTATTTCTTGTTTAAATTTTGTCAGAGCATCATAAAAATGTGTGAATAGCACCAACTGATACTTTTTGAAATTATCACAGCCAAAAAATGTCCAAAATGCCCGAATTCCGATGCATAACACCGTCCGTTTGGCAACAAAGCCCAAAATGTCAGTCTTTTGACAAAGAGCAACACCAAAAATTACACTAGCTTGCGGTCATCTTTTTAATCGAAAACATTGCCCCAAAATCAAAATTATACCTTTATTTCGAACCTTAAACGTTAACATACTAGCTGGACATATATGTCCAGATAAATACACCAGTCTTGCTTCTTGTTTAGCTTTAATCACGAAGTCATGATAACAAGTGGATTGCACCAACAGGTGTGTCTTCTCATTATCACAGCTAAGAGATTGTCTAAAAACTCCTGATTTCTGCTGTATGACACTGTTGGTTTGGAAACAAAGTCCAGAATACTAAGTTTTCGGCCGAAGAATGACACCAAAAATTGCAGTTTTTAATCCAAAACTTTGTTCAAAAACCAAAATTCTACATTTACAACAAACCTCAAGTTCTCCCCTTGGTATCTGCCATGAAAATTTCTCTCACATTGTCTGCGAGCCACGCTTTAGCCCGTTTCTGAGAGCCAATCTCGTGTGTCTTAAATGTCTCGTTCACGGCCGAAAAGAGTTCTGGGAGATTCAACCACGCCACGAGCATAGAACTCTTCTTCGGTTCATTTCATAGTATTTTTTATATGTGTGGAGCCACCCAGTACTACCACCAAAATATTGCACTGATGAGCTTTTTTAGCAGTCAAAACTAGACCAAATTGCCTTGGTCGATCCTGGAATCCTTCTGGAGAACGGCTAGAGAGACAGCTTCATTATGTGAGTGGCCATGTTTAAATCAAAACAACTTTGGCATCTCCGTCAACATGAAACCGCCTTTCACCTCTGGTTACTTTCAAAGGCTCGCCTCTACCCACATTCTAGCTTAATGATACCAGCATAGGGGCTTCTGCAGAGGAAGATGGCTCAGAAAACCACTTTAAAACTGACTATCGCACCACACTCAAGCGATTCCTCACTCGACAAACAGCCACTCGTGTGCATCACGTGACACTAAAGCCTGAGTCCCCAGTCTTTCAAGACAGCAGATATTTTCATAATAACTCCATCTATGAAGAAGTTAAGAGTCCCAGACTATTTATTGCCCAAACCTGGTAAAATAAATAGCACCCACTTGGTATGCAAAGGGTTAAGGCGAGACCTTGGTATCTGGATGGACATTTTCCTCTCATTTTTTCCGCGGGCCACGCTTTAGTCATTTTATTGGAGCCAGTCTCGACTATCTCAACTTGCCTTGTTCACCGGCGAAAAGAATTCTGGGAAATTCAACCATTCCACGAGCATAGAACTCTTGAATTTGCTATTGCAAATTTTTTTATAAGTGTTATGCCACCCAGTCCTATCAGCAAAATATGCCATCGATTGATCTTTTTACCAGTCAAAACCAATTTACATGCAATAAAAATGTATACGCAATTTAAATACAATTTACATGTAATAAAAAGAAGTCGCCACGGTAGACAGCCTATTGAAATCTTGGCCTTTGGTGATGACCCGGACTCTACCCGGTGAAACACATAAAGCATTCATCTTATTAAGACTAAAGTGCTCTGTACTACCTCGTTACTAATCAGCTACACCAAACTTCACAAAGCAGTCACCGACTCAACCACCAACTCGGACCACTGCACCCTCCTTTTATGGATGCCTCAGTCTCCCTCTTCAAGATATAGTTTAGGTGAGTGGCTGGTCCAATGCGGATGTGTTCGCTCATCATTACAAAAACCTCCTGTTCAGAATTTCAAGAATGCCATATTAGACCACTTCAACAGAGATGTAAACAGTGCGTGCTTAGTCACGCAACCCGCCATGCTGAAGACAGGATTCTGTACTCCAGTTCTTGATCCCTTTATAGCCAATGTAATCTGTATGGCCACAGTGGACTACTATGTACTATTATCACTTGCATTTTTGGCTTCTCTGCAGAGAAGATAAAAAAATGGTTCAAAACTCCATTTACATGGTGCTCAGTTGAGTTTGATATTACTTATTACCAGAATTATAGATTAATGATACATAGTTCTTGCTGAGTTGCAATTTTCGTGCAATCAGGATTCTTTGGAGTTGTTTTTAATGCCGTTGGCCGGAGGACTGAGAGGAGGAAAAAGATATGGCGCTGGTCGAAGGCTTCTTTCTCCCGCCAGCTTCCACAGAAGCTCAGATAATCGTAAAAGGAATAAGCAGAAATGGAACCAGCAGCATAGCAGAATATATACAAAAATAAAGCAATCCATGAGACAGGAAAACGGCTAAAGGGATGGTGTCTGTATTCCACCGATACAGTCTTCGCCCAGCATTTGCTGTCGCTGGAAATGCGGAGAGCAAGATAAAGTGAAATATTCGCCTGTCATCCGACAAAATGTTCTTTCCAAACAACCGTTGAGGAAAGGCCAAAGCCTGACAAGATTCCCGCCAAGCCGGGGATTTTATAATGAATTATTCAACGTTTCAAAAGTATTTTCCTGGCGTTAAACTCAATATTCAAACATTATTTTACTGCAGTTTGAAGCTTAAGACATGTTCTATTTGAAAATATAAATGAATCGTTTTAACGTGGTTAACATCTGAACTCTTCACAGCCTAGCGGACTAACTCTAATATGACAAAGAGTCTGGTTGCGTAAAAATTCATAACTCGCGTTGTATTTCTGCTTTTACAGTGATTTTGGTTGCTTTGGAAAGCTACAGAAGTGTAGTATTTGAATTGCCGAACGACTGTTCATGAAACGGTAACTGAAGATCACGATTTGTTTCGCGTTAATTAATAAAGAACGTGACGAGGTTTACCCTAAGCGGCACGTTTGAAAATTATGAAGGTTTGGAAATTTTCTTAGCGGCGTTTAATTCCATGTTCCAACATAATTTTTACATGGTTTTAAGGCTCAAGACATGTTCTATTTGAAACTATGACTGAATTTTTCTACAGATGAAATGTAAAAGCCACAAACACTTACGCGTTTAACATATGAAGTCTTCACAGTTCACCGCAAGTGCTGTGAAATAACAGTTTTTATGCTGCGTAAAAAGCTAAAACTTGAGTTGTAGTTATCGTTGAAGAATGATTTCGGTGTCTTTGCAAAGCTTAACAAATGTAGTTTCTGAATTTCCGATGGACCGTTAAAGCATACATAATTAATTGCGTTTCTCACCGAACAAACATGAGTGAGAATTTACGAGGTTATTATAACCCGAGCAAATAATATGCAAAGGACGTAAACAACGGATCGATCAACGCTATCTTAGTGCCTCAATAAATGTGACAGTTCTGTTGTTGTTTTTTTTGACAGATAACAGATGACGTTCGCGCGTGCGCATTATTGGGACAGTGTCCCTTTAAATGAGACTTACCTGTAAGTCAGTTTGATTTGGATTGTATCTTGGCATCAGTCAGGAATGAAGGAGTAACATGCTATCCCTATTCAGGGTACATCACGTATACCCCTCCCTCACTCCTTTGTTCCTGTGAGCACTGGCAAGTCACTCTTAAAATCATGGCTCAATAAGCAAGCACGTGTGCTTCCCATGTTAATCCTTTGTTCTGGATTGATGACAAGATAGACTCCAAATCAAACTTCGACTTACAGGTTAGTCTCGTTTAATTAGAGAATTAACATCTAACATTTCATTTCACTCTCCCACGAGAACAGCCACACCCATATCACAACGACTTGTTGCCATGGAGCTGATCAAAGTCCACTCCTGTAGCAAGGGATCATATTTCTCAGATGAGTCCAACAATGAGAAACCATCATAGCCACCCACTGCAAACAGCTTTCCACACATCACTGCTGTGCCCACATAGCACCGATTTGATTGCATTGCTGCAATGCTCATCCACTGGTTGTTACATATACTATAGCATTCCACGGATGATAAGTGCTGGCTACCATCATAACCTCCAACAGCAAACACTTGGCCATCAAGTACTACTATACCAGCTCCTAAGTGGAAAGAATTATACCACTCTCATGTAAACACATAACTAATATGTACATGTAAGCTATCTCACCAAAATGCTTATGTTTATGATGACACACATGTTATAGGAGGATCAGAGCCTCCTTAGAGGGAACCTCCCCTTTCACGACAAATTAACACTAAACTTTTGACAATGATGACAATGGCTGGATTGCATTTTTTTTTAAAAAGATGATCATTTAAAAACAAAAAAACTTAAATGTTATTTCCATGTTTAATAAAACAAAATTTGTAATTGAGTCATTATTTCCAAAAAAAATTGAAAAGTGGAGGTTCCCTTTAAGTGAGATGAGGTAGAGCACACTTTTTCAAGTCTTAATAAATTAATTAGGTTTTGGACACACGTGCAAGAGGTAACAGATCTGGACCAGGTATTAGTGACAGGGTCAGCTAAAGCACGACTTCCTGTCAGAAAACCTGAAGGAACTTATTCTTGGCTTTAGGCATTTGTATTGCTGTTAATATCATTTTGAAAAGACCCTGAAGGGTACCAAATACAATATGATAAAAATATTTAAAAAAGTTAAAGTTAGTAGTCCCCTTTTAAGCAAATGCAGACATATTATAGAATCCACTTGCATACTTTTGAATTAATAATAGTGTATTAAATTTCCTTTAAATGCTTTTGGTCTGACATGGTAGATTATTTCTACACAACAGAGTTTCGAGGATTTATTTTATGAAAGATCTTGTTCCACTTGTAGCTATAGCACCTACCTGACCTCCTGGTAGTCATGGGAGCCAAACCAGTCCACTGGCCAGTCCTAGGGTCATAGCGTTCAATGCTACTTAACACGCGGTTTCCATCATACCCACCCACACAGTACAATATGCCATCTAAGTTAGTAAGTCCTGCACCTTCTCTTGGAGCTTGCATTTCACCAACAAGTGTCCATCTGTCAATCGTTGGGTCATAGCACTCAACAGTGGTGTGCCTTGTGGTACCATCAAATCCACCAGCTACATAAATTTTGCCTGCATTCAAACAAGGCAGTCTATTGAATGTTTCAGTTTTTTGTTTTACACTTGCTGCAATAACAACCTGCAATTGCCTTGATAATTGCAATAAAATTTTAGGCTTGATTGTTCTGTCTTTGTTATTCACAGTTGCGTTATGGTAAGAGAAGTTGAGTGGACTATATATGCACATGATGGAGAAAAAGTTTAGCAACTGAATTATATTCCGCAAAATTAAGAGGCGTATATCGCTTTTTTGCCTTTAAATCCAAATCTCTCTAAATTTGCTCTACTTTGGCATACAGACTGGTTATGATGTCAAAAATGACGTTCTACACTTATTTTGTGACTTAAAGGCCTGGATTCGGCAAATTAGTGTGTGACTTTTGCCTAAAACTGAACCACCTCAAAACAAAAGAAATCAACCATGCATCAGATCCTTTTTGTTTCTCAAGTTTTTGGCAAAAGTCATAAGCTAATTCTCCAGATCCCAGCTTTCTAATTGCAAAGTAAGTGCAGAACTTCCATTTCCATTATATACGCCAAAGTAGAGTGAGTTTAGAGATATTTTGGATTTTAAGGCAAAAAAGTGATATATGCCCCTTTTGCAGAACACCCTTCAATTGTTGTTTGCAAGATCGTCGTTGACTGTTCAGTCCCATATTTAAAATCCCTTATTTATATCATTAATACTACTGCAATGAAAGCAACTTGCACCTGCTAATGTAGTGGCCCCAGCCAAGCCACGCCTTTGTAACATAGGAGTCATCACCATCCAATGAGAGGTCGATGGATCAAAACACTCCACAGTATTAAGACGACTAGAGGCATCGTATCCTCCAATAGCATATAGTCTATTATTAAGGGCCACTGCACTCAGGTACCGTCGCCTCTTCTTCATTGGCTAGAATAAAAAATAGCCTTGCTTAATGCCAACTGCAGGATAGAAAAAGGTTATAATGAAGCACTTCAATATAGGAATGTGCCTGCCATGCTCCAGGTCCAAAAAAGCTATACCTGCTGATAATAAATGAGGTGTTGGTGCAATCTATGAAAGAAGGCAAAATAATTAAAGGGAACAACTGGAAAGTTACTAGGTGTTTCTTGTGATAGATATATGGGTAGTCTGCATACTGAAAAACTGTGACCAAGGTCTTGAAAATGCTACCAGAGGCCAATTTTCAAGACCGAGGTCACAGCTCTTCACTATACGGACTGATCCTAGTCCGGCAAATAATTTAACGTGTGTGGTTAAATGTAATTTAGGCAAGGTTAAGCTTCAGCTAATGCTGCCAGCGGTCGTGCCCATTTTTGCACATCATCTGTGGGGCACCCTTGGAGTTTGCAGGGTCAGATCACGTACAGCTTTTGCACTCTAGCGAGCTTTGGGGATCATTGCCTTTGCTTGTGAATCTTTGCAGATTCTGTAGCCTTCATCAGCGTTTTCTTTTTCAGTTTTCTTTTTCCTGTCCGTTTTTATATGGTGATAACAGTGTGCCTGTGAGTAGTGCTTCACCACCTGGGTTGCAAATACGTCTGCAGCCACAAATTCACCCTCTCAACTGTCCCGGAGTTTCTGGCCATGGAAGTCCAAGCTGTAGGTAGGCCAGCAATTGTTGTTCCGACTTTTGTGTTTACCTTTTTGTCTCCGACCCCCTCACACTCTCTGCCCATTTCCAACTTGGCGACCACATTGTCCCATGATAGCTTTTCATCCACTCTCACACTGCCCAAGTTCTTGTCAGCGACTTCACTCCCCATGCTGAACCAGCCCTTCATTGTTGGCCCAGGCTTCTCCCCCATTCCTCCAAAGATAGTCGGCCAAGTTCGTTGACTTGGGTGACCTGCTTCCCTCGACTGTAGCGTTTTCTTAATCAAAGCCTCAGCTTCTGTTTTATGGTTGTCTTGTACCACCACCAAGCAGCCCAAACGACCGCATTGAGGACATCATTACCTGGAAGGAGGCTTTCTCTATGTACTACCTTATCATGACGTCCTACTTCCCGCACCGTTCAAAAGATCTGTTGCAATATAAATTGCTTATCCTGAGGACATACCATCATTCAGTGGAAAGGTTTGGCTGGCATACAACAGAGCATTCAGGGAGCATGCCACAGCTGCCAATGTTGTTGACTGGTCCTCCATAAACATCTAACTGTTTAATTCCCATGCTGCGGGAGCCTCAGCTCGTGAACCTAATGCCTCCTCCCCTCAATCATCAGAACTGGTTGGAGCAAGTGACTCTCAGATTTGGTGCAGGTCCTGGAACAATGGTCATTGTGTGGCCCGATACGCCTCATGTCGTTTTGTTCACCCACGCTCAAGCTGCTCTGGCACATATCGTGCTGTCAAATACACCAGGTCAGAGCTGTCCCAACCTCAAACCAACTCCAAACGTCACTCTTAATCTCCACTCCATTTGTCCAGTGTCTCAGCGAACATGAACTGTGTACAGTACGGTCTTTTTAAGCTTGCTAGTTGGTATTCCCTTTTGTTAATAACGAATTGTCAATTATTTATATGTTTGCTGTAAACTTCCTTTGGGGGGGGACCTTAGGTTTAATTGACACTGTTCTCCCATTGGTTTTTGTTTCTTTGTCTTTGAGTGTTTATATGAGAATTGCGTGACTGAGACAAAGTACTTCGTTATTCATCGCACGTCTCAAATTTAGAAATCCTCATTTGCCCTTCTTTCTTTGTACATGGTCGCTCTTTGATTGAATATCGTCAATATTGATTGAAAAATTCCTTCCTAGGTTCATTTTTGCTTTGATACTTCTTTTTATGAATAAGCCATCAGCCAATTCGAAGTTCATAATGTGCCACGTAACCTAGCTTCGTATACTTAGCTCCAAACCACTCTATCTGATCACTGCGGGTAATGCTGCCTTTTAAAATGTAATTCCTTGAAATAATTTTACGTTTTTTTAACCCAAAAATTGGACTGAAATAACTTTTTTCACAAACGCACATATTTAATTTTCGGCCGTCTCATCCCGGGTAGGCGAGACAAAGTGTCTACATGAGAAAATTTTGTCCCGCTTGCCAGGGTTACCCTTACTGCTGATGCGAGACAACTCACCTACCCGAGTTGTGTCGCCCATCTCATGTAAATGGTTGGTAGAACTTTTCAAAGAAATAAGTTGAAAAATAGCTCGCCCAGGGTAACTCAGGGGGAGGGTTGTCTCGGGTACCCGAGACGATATAAAACAGGCCCTTAGTTTCTGGCTTTTTCCGGAAAATACTCCTACAGCAGACGTTGAAGTTACAGATGACCTTATGCTGGTCATTTGGAATTCTTTAAATTTGCAACTCCCGTGTCATTGTTTGTTTTGGGCAGCATGCACACTGGGGTATTTTGGGTTTCTCCAGTCTGCGGAATTCATAGTCCCTTCGTTGGCGAGTTTCTCACCCTCGGTTCACTTGAGCGTGTTGGACAAAGCAGTGGACTCCAGCACAGACCCCTCTTGCATTTGCATGACCATGATCCATTCCACAAGGGCTGCTCCATTCATATTGGCCTTGGCAAGTACCCCTTATGTGCTGTTCATGTGTTGCTGGCTTACTTGGCAATCAGGGGCGATAGCCCAGGTCCTCTGTTCCTATGTCAAAGCAACCTCTCTTGTGTAGTCTACTCTCAAATTGGCTCCGGAAAATTATGGCCACTGCAGGAATTTCAGGTAACTTCTCCAGCCACAGCTTCTGAAAAGGCACAGCCACAGCTACAATGGTATTCCAGTTCATTTCATTCAGCAGCTGGGACGATGGAAAAACAGTGCTTATCAGTGTTACATCAGAACTCTGTCTGCAGCCTTAGCATCTCTTTATAAGAAACTGGCTTGATTGCATGTTGTTGTTGCCGAGTTGGTCTCCCCAGCTCAATGTCACCAGCATGTGTCTCCACCAGCACAGATCTCATTCCTTCACTTGTAGGTAGGCGTTTTTCCTTTATGCCTTAATGACATCAAGCTGCCAGTGAACAGGCTTAGTGGTGCTTGGAGCCTCTTGGGAAAGTTTGGAGGTTCCACATTGCCAGACCAGTCAACCTCCTTGCGGTGCCTGGATTACCTCAGGCCTTTCCCTGCTAACTTTTAAAGTGCACCTAACACACACCTTTCACAACAAGAATTTGCCTTTATTTCCAGTTTTGGACATTCTTATGGGCTTCAAAACGTACAAAAAATGAAGCATCATTTGGTAAAGGACCGAGTCACAAGGGGCTTGGGTCTATTCGCAATTTGACGTCACAAACTGCTTTGCATGCATGTTAACAAAGACGATGTAAATCAGTCTGTGGCATCAAATCAACAATAGACCCAAGCCCCTCTTGACCCGGTCGTGGGACAGACGATGGCCAGATTATGCAACTTTTACAGCCTATGAAAAGTCAAGATAACTGGTCAAGATTTGGTAAAAGAGGTGCAATGCATTTCAAACTGATGCAAAGATTTATGTTAGGGAGTACATTTTTGGTGTTAGGTGCACTTTAAGGCACCAGTTCCTAGCTCATTAATTGGCGATGAGTTTAATTAAATTTTCCCCTCTCTTAAATCACTTGTATCATAATTATTGTTGACCTTTTCCACACAAACATTGCGCGTATTGAATGCAGTAAACTATGACAATGTGAATGTTTCGAAGAGGGACATTTTATTTGAATGTTGTTTCCAAATTTCTTGTTCACAACAACAACCACAACAATCTTTATTTGTACTCATTCTTACTGAAAAATAATTTGACAATGAAAAAATTAAAGGTAAAAGTTTAGAGTACTGGCTGCCTGGAATAACCATAAGGGCTAGTAGAGGCAGGCTGCCAGTTTACATCAGCAATAAATAGAAATGAATTATAGGTCAGCAAGAAGCCTGAACCACAAACGCACACATAAAAAAAAAAAAGAGAAGAGAAGAGGAAAAACGCTATTTCTACGCTATGAAGGAAGCCTAAAATAATTAAATTTATATATGAATACAAGGCTTAAGACTGGGAAAAGGGACAGAATTTAGCAAAAGACTAATTTACAGGTAGTCTGGGAAACAACATAACTGTTAATAAGAATACAAGTAACTAATAATCGTTGACAAGATCGCTTTTTACTGATTTCTTGAAGTTTGAAATAGAGCAGGTTTTCAAATTTTCACTGATTGAGTTCCATACTTTGGGGCCCTTAAATCTTATGTTAAATATTCCATAATTAGTTCTTACTTTAGGTAAGGATTAGAGGCACTTCTTTGATAGAAATCTGTTTTGTATTACTTTTATTTCGCCCTTAAATGGATTCATTGACAAAGACAAGACCTGTCAATCAAACCCATGAAAGTGTTACCATGACCATGGGCAGAGATAGGAAAACCTGGATCGCACTAAGAACCAATCGGTTTGCAGGATTTGTTACCGTGTCCTCTTGGGAAAAAGTAATCCTCTGACCATGATTCAGTTAATGAAGAAAGTAGTTCAAATTTTTTTGAGTCTGGTTTAAATCCATAAAATTAGTCAATTGCATTTCCAAAAAGGAATGTTGAAATCTCGTTGCTGCTCTGAGTTTGCCAGAATGTGTGCACCCCCATACATGTCACTCACCTGTACTACACCCCACTGATTGGTCACTGGATCATACTTCTCCACAACATCAACTGGAGATTGCAAATCTCCAAATCCTCCCAATACATACATCACTTCTGATAGGCCAATACGAGATTTACTTCTACTATTCTGCATTAAACTACGACATTCAGGCCTCAGATGATACTTTTTGGCCTCATCCACCAGGTCTCTGCAATCAAGGCTTTGTCTGATCAATTGCTACAAGATAAGAAATAAGCATGTAAATTTGGCACATGTCAACCAGCAATTATCATATTTTTAACGAATTTTTGATTGCAACCACATTATAGACAATACGCTACTTACAATATTTACAGTACTTATAATACTTAATTACAATATGTACACTGATTTTGTTTAATATGAAACAATACACTACTTACAATGTTATGACAAATAAAAACAAACAAACAACAAAAGGCCTTGATGAGGACATGTGGTTACTGGTTATGAAAACAAACTTGGAGAAGGAAAAGAAGCAAAATGTGAATTACAGTAAAATTATTCATAATTGTGGCTATACATCTCCAGATAAAGCAAGTACATAGTATAGCATTTAATCACTCAATTATAAAATTACAAGTTATGATAAAAACTCAACTTTTTGTAAACCAGTGCAAACACACTATTATCTGTCAGTCATAAAAGCAACTGACAATAACACAACATAAATTTTGAACGTGTAAGTTCTCATAAAATGTCTGAACTCATTTGGCAGTTGTGTCTATTATGGTCATTGCAGTAGGTCACAATTGCACTTTTAGCTGAACACAAGATTACTTTTCAAACTGTAACAAGTTACACGGGAATGTCTGACCACTAACAATTATCTTTACGGCCAAAAGCTTTTGCAAACAACTCAAACCTCTGAGAGATTATTTCAAAACATTGTTTGGCACATTTGGTGAAACCTGTGCTTGGTTATATGAGAAAAATCAGGGGCAACCAACAACAAATTTCGTTAGATAGCTGTTCAGTGGAAGGTAGTTCACCTTAGGCTTTTGGCATCAATTAAAGAGTGCACTCCGATTTTCGTAACTGAAACATGGCCTAACAGATTTTCAATGGGGAAATCATAGCCCCTGAGGTTTTCGGAAAGGTCGTATTTGCTGTGTTTGGAAGTCAAAAACGTCAGCCAGCATTTTTGGAAAGAAAAATAATAGTTCCCTAGAACGTTTGTGGATGGTTCATTTCAGCTAGCATTTTCTCAAAGGTAGATTTTGTTCCCTAACATTTTTGGGCAATTAAAA
Source organism: Pachyseris speciosa (assembly GCA_016490735.1). Lineage (NCBI taxonomy): Eukaryota > Metazoa > Cnidaria > Anthozoa > Scleractinia > Pachyseridae > Pachyseris > Pachyseris speciosa. Next base: position 55,338 of record JAEMWC010002043.1, on the reverse strand, counting down.
TTTCAGCTAAGGAATCCAAATAGATCAAATTCTTCTTTAAACAGACTTCAAACACCATATATAAGGTACTTAAAAATACCTTTCTACCCAGGGTGCCCCTGAAAAATGACAACATCGTTTACTTACTGGACGATCCAGCCACTTGAATGGCAATATGTATCTTTGTAATTTTAAATTGACAAGTTTGGGGTTTCATATTTCCTCCAGTTTGTGAGGGATTGTTATAAAACCTTGCATATTTACTAAATTTGGCATGATAATTTGATCTATGGAGGTTGTTTTTGTTTGTATGAAAAATATGAAAATAATTTACATTGCGTGACATTGTCGAAGTGGTCCATAGTGAGCCAGTGGGAAAAAAGTATATAGTGTGACACGTTTTGCCTACGTCTGGTCAGTGGTTTCGTTTCACTCGTTGACAGTTCGTAGACACCATATTGATTGAATGCTCATATGTAACAAAATCCCAACAATTCATTATAATTGTAGAAGACATATAGCTTTCTAAAAAATAGTCTTTTGATCATAAAAAGCGATGTTAAGATATCAACAAAGCCTTGAGCCATTTCGGTACACAGTTGGTCTTACTTCGGGGTTTCAAAAGTCTGACTTACTTACTTACAGGGGCGATAATAATAATAATAATAACTGTCTGTGCTAATCATCCTCGCAAAGTACAGCAAGGACGCAGCTCAACAAGGTCGAACCGAAAGCATGTACAAGGCGCCCCTGGCAGCCGCTATATGGTCCATGTATGACCTTGGAGCACAGCCTACAGCCAGCTCGAATAAGCCGTATGTTGGTTTTTGCTGAGGGAGGAAAACCGGAGTACCCGGAGAAAAACCCTCGGAGCAGGGTCGAGAACCAACACAAACTCAGCCCACTTATGGCGCACCACCGGGAATCGAACCCGGTGCCACATTGGTGGAAGGCGAGTGCTCTCACCACTACGCCATCCCTGCTTAAGGGGCACGAACATGCTCTCATTGCCCAAAGTAAGAAACACCAAGCATGGTCTCAGGTCTTTTCGGTACTTCGCGGCAAAGACATGGAATGCGCTGCCGGATTTGATTCACGCCATGGCCGGCACAAGGGAATTTTTAAGAAATATTCGTCATGTAGCTTTCTAAAATTGTTATTATTGTAGTTACGTAGTTTTTTAACTTGCAATTTTTAATTCATAATTATACATGTACTAACAAATAGATTTCTTAGAAATTTTAGATTCTTAACTTTTTAGATTGTTAGCTAAATTTTATCCTTCCTTTAGTTTTGTAATTTATTTGTTTATTTGTGGGCTTCCTGCGAAGTAGCTTTTAGCTAAGTGGAGTGCCACGTAAAATAAAGTTCTGTCTGTCTGTCTGTCATACGTACTTTTTTATAAGCATGACAAGTAAATCTAGTTGGTGTTGGAGGTTACTGTTTATAGATGGTGTGGGATAATTTTGGAAACAGAATTTGCTCTATACATTGAACCAAGGTAAGATATCTTGATAGAATTTAATACTTACAGGACATTCTGAAAAGGTGTGTTCCAATGAATCAGGGTGTTTGCACTGGGAGCAAATGTCATCATTTCTGATTTTCAATCACTTGAGTTCCCTACTGGTTACTAAAATTCTAAAGTTTATAACTGAATTCTCTTAACTTGCTGTCAACAGTTATTTAATAAATTGTACTGAATATCTGCTTTCAGTTGTGGGCAAAGTTGGGAAAAAGTCTGAACCAGCATTTGACAGAAGTTGGCTCTGTCATCCATTTTCCTGAAATCAATTGCAAAAATCTTTGCATCTCAGTTTAGTTAATGAGATTACTATTTTATTGGACAGATAGAATACATCCCTAATTTCATCAAGTATATCTCTCTTGGTTAGGACAGTTTCCTGAGCTTTTTTCTTCAAGTAAATGGGGATCACAGCAATAAGTTGAAAATATTGAAAAAAAGTTTAGATGGACATTGTACTTAAGTTGTGCATTTTCAAAGGACAGCAACCTACCATTTTTATCAAGCAAATCATATACAAAACCAATTCCTTTTTCAAATCGATGTTTTCAAAATATAAACTTACTCTCTATTGTAATTTCTTTATTGTCTGAAAGAATGAATTCGATTTTGTAAACTTCAGAATAACCACTACGTAATTCCTTAAAATAAGCCACCATTTCACTATAAAAAGGGAGGCAAGTGTTCATCATTTTTCTAGAATCATAATTACACTTCTGACTTCAGTGTGAGGGGCAATCCTCCACCTGCTAAAATTGCCATTTGGGATAGCTTGCCAAGGATCATTTGTACAGTTTAAAAACCTGCCTAACCAGCTCAAGCATAGTGATTTAACTACTGCATGGAAGTTTGAAAGTTCAGTCCACTACAGTATAGAGATTGATATATAACTCATCATCTTACTTTATCTTTTTTGGTTTTCCATTTCTATCTCTGGTTAAATGTTATAAGATAGTTTTTGGTATTGATCATCTCTCTTTCCCAGATTTCTTTGAGTTTGCCAAAAGTACTCGTACAAGAGCTAACCACAACTATAAACTTTACTTGAGAAGAGCAGTTTGTAATTGTTACAAATATTCTTTCTTTTTCTCATTGCAAGGAAATGGAACGACTTGCCAGGATACATTGTACATGCCGATCATTATCTGTTTTTAAGAGTAGACTTAAAATTTATTTGAATATTTATTGAATCAGCTGCCATTAAATTTTATTTAGTTTTAGAAACTTTAAAAAAAATTGTAAGGTTTTAGTTAGGGAAATTGTTTTATACAGGGTTAACCTCACAATTTCCCTATTCAGGATGTTTTTGTATTTGTGTTGTAACCTCCTGAATGAAATGTTATGTGATGTTATGTTTCCCGTTTGCCAAAAATTCAGCTTGGTATTCATCTTGTAAATTTGAGCAAAAAAAGCTGTTATTCTTATCATGATTGTATGATAAATTTATCCCCAATTATTTCATTGGTTCTTGACAGCATTCAAAACCCAGAGGCTTTGTTGTTATTTTTAACTGAACCAATCCAAATTGCTTTAATTATCTTCTTGTTTAATTTAAGACCCAAGATAACATTAAAATTATTTATAACATTCATGTTTTCTTTAAGCGCATTTGTGTCATTATAAATTGACTAATTTTAGCTTTCACTAATTGAGGTAATTGAAGGGTTGAAAGCGAAACTATTGTATGTGACAATTTAGCCTCGAAACTTCAGATTGCTCGGAATTGGCTGAATTGTGACATGTGGACTCCATTTTTGTCAAAGAACATTGCCCTGTATATTTTTTGCTGTTGCGCGCTTCATTTTCGAAAAAAGCTGGGCCTAAAGTACGTTCACACAGACCGTCACATACGATAGTTTTGCTTTCAGCTCCTCAATTCAGCTAAGCTTACTTGTATGCGCATTAATATTTATGAGCGAATTGAATGACCTGAAGAGCACGTGAAACGATTGAAGGGTAGAAAGGATTGTTTGATAGTGTGACGTAGACTATACGTTTGCCGGTTAAAACATCGATCTAAGTTTTATTGATAGGAAACTTAAGTGACTATGAGGTGTCAATCGCTAGTTTGGCTGCGGTGGAAAGCTTGTCACTTCGGAAACGTTACGAAGAATTCATCTAAGGGTGGAAAATCGGCATGATGAGAAGTCGGTCCGTTTTCGATGAGCTGAGTGTCTTGGAAACAGTACAAGGAAAAGTTTTATCGCCACACACTGCAAATATACAAAAGCACAAAAGTCGTGATAGGCTGTCTGGCTATGTAAACGCACGTAGAGATAAACATGCTGGCGGATTTTAACATACAAATCACTTTTGCATCGATTATCTCGAAAAGTTCGCTTATATGGAGTCTTGAAAAAATCAGTAAAAAGTATTTTCACCCAAGATAAACAGTTAAAATTATTTTCACGTGAGTCATGTGACAGCCCCTTGTGTGTGATCGAATTTCACAATTCAATGTACCGGGTATGCAAATTTTTTATGGTTTTAAGCTAAAGAATATCTTCAGAACTAGTTCAGTGTTTTGTCCAAATTCTTTCACTGGCCAAGACTCTCAACTATGGGCCACTTTTAAGATGAGAGTTGCTTTCAGACTGTCCCGCCTGCCTCAGTAGTCTGTACTGCAAAACACCGATTTGTTCTGGGAGTCAACTTAAATCTCTTCGCATTTGGCAAGCACAGAGGAACACCACTTCATGGCTTCTTTCTGAAGTGTCTGACTTGTGGGTCTTCAGACTTAAAATGATGTCATTCGACCACCAGGCTGGTGAGTTTCGATTAAATTAAGCTAGTGATCAACACCTCAGACGTTTTAACAGCCAAACGTGTAGTCTATGTCACACTATCAAACAATCCTTTCTACCCGTCAATCGTTTCACATGCTCTTCAGGTCATTCAATTAACGCATGAATATTAATGCGCATACAAATGAGCCTAGCTGAATTGAAGGGCTGAAAGCAAAACTATCGTATGTGACGATTTAGCCTTGAAACTTCAAATTGCTCGGAATTGGATGAATTTTCACATGTGGACTCCATTTTTGTCAAAGAACATTATCCCGTATTTTTTGCTGTTGTGCGCTTCATTTTCGAAAAAAAGCTGGGCCTAAAGTACGTTCACACAGACCATCACGTACGATAGTTTCGCTTTCAGCCCTTCAATTTTATTCCTTGGCAACCTGCAGACTGCCTTATCGTTTGAGGTATGTGTGGGACCTCTGTGCCTAAAACAAAAAGTAAAGGGCTTAGTGGGCATCCTTGCTGGTTTAACTCTCTTAGTGTGGTTCAATTCTCTTTGCAATTACCTTTGAAAGGATCTCGTAGTCTAGTCATTAAGCAGAGTAATTGGGTGCTAGTTGGATAATGTAGTCAAATTTTTTTCATCTTTTGGGATTAGTGAACAGAAATAATTCCTTGTTTTTGTGATACAGATAATTTTCGATTTTCAAACCCTGCATTAAAGGAGTCTAAAAGTGCATTACCAAAGCGTTCAAAGAAGGCTTTCTAAAACTCTTTAGTGAAGCCATTATTGCCAGGAGTTTTGTCATTTTGGAAACCTTTTAGAGCATTCCAAACCTCATCAATACTAATTCTTCTTCTAATTCTTGATTTTCTGGTTCTGAGAGGTAGGTGGAATTCAAATTTCCTACAAGTTTCGAATTTTTCTTGTACATTATTCTTGTCATGATCATGAGGTTTAATGGTTGTTCTGTAAAACTGCCTATTAGTATAGCTGAGTGACTTTCTATTTCTTTGTTTCTGACAATAATTCTTCATCACCTATTTCAATTGCAAAACAATCTTTTTTTCATAGTTTCTTTTCTCAAGGTTGAAGAAATATTTTGTTCATAAATCATCATATGGAAACATATGCTATCTCTAAAGTTTGGAGGAGGAATTAGCACATAAAGCCTTTCATTAGGTTGAAAGCCCAACGGAAAGGCAATTAATTGACAACTGAAACGTAAGCAATGCCGTGTCATGGCCCCACCGTGTGACAAGTGAGATTGTTATCAAAATGTCTCATAAAACCAAGAACTATTTGTGCTTTAGAACACAGAACAAAGTCAATCAAATGCCAGCTTCATTCAAGAATCATGAATTACAGTGGCCCAACATACTTTTCCTAACCTTTTGAAGGAAAAAAATAACATGCTCTCGTAAAACATAAACTTAAAAGCTTTTGTGACATGAGATCCTGAACACATCTTGTCAAGCAGTCTGGCAGGCGGGTCAATACCAATGTTTACAAATGAGAAACAAGACCTTGTCCTGTATGGGGCTGTGTCGCCCGCCTACTGAAACCCTTAGCCTGTCTCCAGACCAAAATCTGTGATTTTCCCAACCATATTTCAGACCTGACCAAAACTTTGATACCCTATGAAATCTTTGGGATTCTCACGTGTTCAGTAGTAATTGGCAGGTTTTGACTGCCATATAAAACAGTATGAAATAAATTATAGTCAGACCTATGCAGTTATGTGGCACGAATTCACTAGCCAAGCTACAGAATACTGTGTGAAAGATTTGGGAGTAGGAAAAGTCCAAAACTGATAGCTCATTCTCTCAGAAGTCTTCCAGCTGCCATAATAACATGGATCAGTGTACTAAACAAAGAAAATTTATCCCCCAAATGGTGTAGAAAATCAGCTACTCAGTTGTTCCCACAATTTTTTTTATGTTACTTCTGTTTCTGTCTATGCAGATTTTTGTTAACGCCAAAACCCCCTCTTCACAACAACTCATTCCATGTGTATGTGCGCATGAATGAGTTAAAACTTCTATATCTATTGATTGCTCGATCCCTTCCATCAAAAGATGATCAGAATTCAAAGCACATACAGGTAAGTGGGAGAGCCAATCCTATATATGTTATATGGACCCCGTGTGGGGTGAATTGTCAGCCACCTCCAGCAAAACTCTACAACAGTTACAAAATTGTGCTGCCTGTATCGTTTTAAGGTGTGACTCTTCCAAAGACACTTTTAATGTTTTAGGGGTTGAGCTAGAAACAAAACGGAAAAAGACATAAATGTACTTTAGTATACAAATGTCTAAATAATCTAGTTGCTAAATACTTGAGTGACTATTTCACTAGAAATTATAATGTGCATAGCTACAATACTCGCGAAAGAACAGATTTGGACCCGCCCAAACCCAAACTTAGCCTTGCTAAACTAACTTTTAGATATTTGGGCTCAGCCATTTTTAACCTCTTACCCCATAGTATTCAAAACGCCGAGTCACTTTCTTCTTTCAAAGTTTCAATTGGTACCTACAATTTTTAAAATTTATAGACACTAGGTTCTTACAAATTATTGCATGCTTGTTTACACTTTATACTTTTTAAATTATTGCTCATATCTTTAAATTTATATCTTGTATTTTTAAATTCTATTCTGTATTTTAAATCATCACGATGTCTTGTATTTTTAATTATTATGTTTTTAGTTCAGGGCCCCTCTGGATATCAGCCTTATTGCTGAATGGGCCACCCTGGCAAAATAAAGTTTACCTTACCGTACCTAAGTGGTCACAAGCACTCTGTAAGTAAGTCACACTCATTTCAACACTCAACTAAAGAACCACTCTAAATATCTTATAACTCTTATAGCCTAGACAAATCAGTCAACCCACCTCATTGTCAACTGTGTCTGTTAAATATCGTGGTGTTAACAGGGGTAGGCGAACATATTGAAGCATTTTGGGTAAGAAATCTTTTCTCTTCTTTTCATCTTCTTTTATCCAAGAAATAACAGCCTCAAAAACTGCTTCTTCAGATGGAACCTGGAAGTTGCAACAACAAGAAGCTGATTATGCTGTAAAATCAATTTGAAGTCTATTGTGAAAGATGACATTTAGACGCCTGTCTAAACAAGGATGAAGCCTTTTCCTGACTGTGCTGCTATCACTTACGTGCCACTCCCTTTGAAAAAAATACTGATATTGCTGCACAAGCACTGTTGTGAGAGGCAGGAACCATTAACCACAAACATAATCAGGATATTAGATGAACCCTTTTGAGCAACCTACATGTGAACTTTCTACAGCAATGGTAAGATATTAGCAACTGCAGCAAGGGAGAGAAACAGACTTGTGACATGACATCAGATGAAATTGGGATGGTGGGCTTGAAGGGACATGTGCAGAAATGAGTAACAAAAACCATACCAAGATTTAAAAAATCAACCCTTAAAAGCGACTACAAGATTTAGAGCTGGGTGTTATTATTATTATTACTTATTTTTTGTTTCAAATTTTGAAAAATTCTTATTAGCTAAGTTTTGGTCCTTTTTGCTCTATATCACTTGACCAATCACAGTCCACTGCTTACAAGTACACAACAGAGTTCCACAAACACTGATCCCACTTACTGTTAAATTGTCACACTTTATCAGAGACTCAACATCTTCATTGCTCAGTTGCAGGAATTCCTCACTCTCCACCAAATCAACAAAATGTTTGAGGATGTATTTTTCAGCAGCTTGTCTCAGCTCTTCACAGCCATGGGTCTCAGCAAATGATCTGATGCCTAAACAATTTGATGGATCTAACTGCTGTTCCAAAAACTCACAACATGCATTTTGAACACCTGAAAAATAAATATGTAAATATTTATTAAAATAGAAGACATTAAAACAGAAACTCCTTCCAAGTCAATTGCCCAGTTCCCTCTAATCTCATATTTTAAAGTCCTCTGAAATGGCTGGAAATGCATTCAAAACTAACATGGTGAGGTGAAACAAAAAGACGGTGTTTTAAAACAAGAATAATCAGTTTACAGTAAAATGTTAAACAGAAAAGTAACTTCAATTTTTTCTAGTATTACTTCTCAAGTTCAAATGCATTAAAGAAAATTATTCACTTAAGATTAACATACTTCTTAATTAAATATACAATGTCACGCAAATAGTTTTGCTTGAATTGAGTCCGACTGGACATTGAGAGATGGTGTTAATTCTCTAATTAGCAGCATTTCATGCACTAAACAATCGAACTTATTCATGCACTTCTTGAGAACGGAAAAATGTTTGTCAAGGTCTTTTGGGACAATACAGTGTTTGCCAATGGAAGAGAACTGTTTAGTGTGTTCAGCCGCATGTTGGTGCAAGTGCCTGAGAGCATAGACTACATAACTTGCATCGCACAAGTTTCAATGTGACTTGTGCTTTTTGCTGTTGAAAAGTGACGGGGGGGGGGGGGGAGCCCCTCCCTCTGTGCAGTCCCTGTAATTATGTGACAAAATGAGGAATGGTCTAAGACTATGACTTATTCTTTATTTAACATGACTTATAGTGAGCTATGTGCAGCGACCAACAAGAATGGTCTATAATAAAGCTAAGTGACCTAAAATAGCTTGAAGAGCCAACAACAAACTACAAGGAAAAACAAACAACTTTGGTGCTCTGTCAAGTAAAAGCCCTTCCTCGGTCATTCATTGCCCTCAAGGTACGATATGGGTGCTTTCATGAATCCCAAAGCAATGCTAGCTACGACACTGGTCCCTGGTAGGTCTTAAACCATGCCAATTTTGCTCATAGCAGCAGTAATTGAGCAGGTGGCTTTAATTCCACATTACAGGTTATAACAGAATCCCTTGGAAGTAAGATAACTGGAAGAGCCATGCTGTACATACGCAACATAGGACAATCATGATGTTACATGATTGTACAGATAGTTGAGCAACAAGGAAGCCTACGTGGTAATAAAGTCAAATAGCTGATGCAAAGAATGGTCAGTATAAAATGCAAACTGCAGACTGCAGATTGCAGACTTGTATAAAATGCAGACTGAGACCTAATGACTCTTCGTCAAATAAATGTGATGTATTTTCAATTTTTAACTTATGCTTCTCGTCTTTCCGAGAACACCTCCTGTAAAATTGACATTATTCTTTTCGAAGTGTCAACCTTGAAATTATTGATGTGATACAAAGGGAGAATAAGCTTTTAAGTGGAATTGAAAGCCTTGTTTGTATACTTCCAACTTATCTCGTGCAATATGATATTTTTAGAAAGCAATGACCCTGACACATGACCTTACTATGCACATGGTTTCTCTGTGTCGCACAATCGCCTTCCAGAGAACACCTCCTGCAAAAATTGACATTACATCCTGACAATGATTTCTTTGGCTTACATTTCCTGCTGTGGTCAATTTTTGACAACAATAAAACAAACTTAAACACTTTGCATTGGTTCATTGGTTTTTGTTTTTTATTTCCAAGGGGGCAAACAATTTGATAAGATAAGGTTTCTTTGAATATGAATGACGTTTTTCAAAGACATTCTATACCCTCAATATTCTAGCCATAGAGCGCTTGCAGTTGATAATTTCAAGGTTGACGCTTTTCAAAAAGCATGTCTATTTTGCAGGAGGTGATCTCGGAAAGATGTATGCGTGACATTACCAGCATAAAAATTGAACATACATCACATATTTGATGAAGAGACTGTTTTGGTCTCAGTCTGCATTTTATACCCAGTCTGCAGTCTACAATCTGCAGTCTACATTTTATACTGACCAACCATATAGGAAAGCTGAATATAAGAACAGGTAGTGCATAGTGTGGAAGACTCAATATACATATTGTTAGAGAAATGAGGAGAGGTCCTATTTCATGATCAGGGAATAGGAAATAACAAGGACAGTTAATATCAAAAAATTATGTTATTGACTTTCATTGATTACTTACTCAATTGATTGGTCATGCAAAGAATAAAATGTTATGCTTTATATATATATATATATATACCTGCCAATTGAAGTAAGCAAGCCGCAGGAAGAAGAGCTTGTACATTTTCCACACTGACTTGAATTGACTCAGTATAAACAAAATCCAGAAGAAATTCCATGATACCAGAATCTAAACCATGAAGTTCAACTACAGATTGGTGACTCTCCTCTAAATCTCCAGTAAACATGGCACAAAAATAATCACTACAGGCAGACAGAACCACACGGTGTGCACAAAATTCCTTTTCTCCAACTTTCAAAGTAACATCACAGAGTTTTTTCTCCTTCCTTAGTCTGTTTATAGATTTAAGGATGTGATCTGAATGTCCACATGTCAACATTTGGTTTTCACGACCCATTATGACACAACCTGTGAATTAAAAAGTTGACCCCAATAATGACGTGTGAACAGATACAAGACACAACTTTGTACTGAAAAGGGAAAAAAAGACATTTTTGATTACTGAAAGACCTAATTGCAAATTGTCACCAAAGAATTGAATATGCATGAAGCTTAAACTTTGATTGATTTGCATGGTTTGATCATTTTGTTAAATAATTACTACCTTAAGTCTGATTATTCCATCACCATAATTCAACACTGAAGGCCACATAATTGAGGCAAAACAAGCAAACAAGCATTGTGATAATGATAGTGGGGTGTTGCTTCATGTGACCAATTTCAAAAGTTATGAATTCCTTTCTAGCAGACACAGCTCTTCCAGAACCTTGTAGCTGGTGCCATATATATTGTTTTTCCTTAAAATCTTTCTTATGTGGTTCTCACATTACTACTAGACACCTTCTTCTAGGACTCTTGTATACTCTTGCAAAATTCCTTTCAGGGACTATTCGGGACGTAACTAATCGATGATCAATGACATCAATGAGTAATCGATAGGTAATCGAAGAGGAATCAACTGATTAGTCATAGATTATTGGCGATGATCAATGCGTAATCAATGACCCAAAATCCCGGGGGGGGGGGGGGCACTTCCTAGTAATAGGCTAATGGGGATGTGCTGCTGGATGGGGTCGCATTTTCATGACTGGATTGACTATAATGGGGTTGCATTTTCAATAGAGTTACTAGAAAGGGGTCGCACATTTTCGGGATTTTGGGGGTAAATGTACCAGAATGTTTGTACTGTAGGTGAAAACTAAAATGTTCTACACTCCGCAGTTTAACAAATGTGTGAATTCATTTTAAGATGACCTACTTAAAAGGCTTTACAAGGTAGATGCATAAACAGAAAGTGACTAAGAGGGGATCACGAAAATTACATTTGCCCGAAAGTGACTAAGATGGGGTCTATATTTGGCCACAGAATAGACTATAAAGGGGTTGGGGTTCTGACAGGCCAGCGGCACATACCCAGCAAAAATTTACCCAAGTAACCCCCCCCCCCCCCCCCCCCCACCAGGGCCCAAAATTTTGCGGCCTATCTTACCTTAATGTTGATTCATACACACAGTTTCAGGACCAGTCGCATGTATTTCGTGTACCTACGAACAGCAATCAAAGGAAACCTATTAGTTTTCGTGCAACAAATGACCTGGAAGTCAAACTAATACTCGATAAATTTAACCCAAACAAAGCTCTGGGCTATGATCTTATTTCACCGTGTGCAGTAAAGGCATCATCATTATCTTTATCTCAACTGCTCAGTGATCTTATAAACACTATTATTTCAAGGTCCGAAGTTCCCGATGAATGGAAACATGGCCAGATTACACTGCTACATAAGAAAGACAGTGTGCTAGACAAATCTAATTTTAGACTTTGAATGCATTATCCAAACCCAAATGAGTGAATATTTTGAAACAATTCTTCATGACTTCACGTTCATGTACCGGAAATTTCACGGCTGTCCTGCAGTGCTTTTAACACTGACCAAGGAGAGGAAGGAGGAAATTGACAAACGCAAAGTTGTTGTCACCGTAGCATTGGATCTCAGCAAGGCATTCGATTGCCTCCCACATGATCTTATTTTGGAAAGGCTTAAATTTTATGGCATCAACGATGGATCATTGTCTCTCATACAAAGCTACCTCTCAACTCGTTATCAGAGAGTTAAGTTAGGAAATAGCTTGTCGTCATGGATGCCACTTTTGTTCAACACCTTTATGAATGACTTGCCTTACACTATCCACATCAGTAGATTAATAAGCTTTGCCGACGACACTAAATTATATTTTGCCCATGAATGTCCTCAAGTTCTAGAAAGGGCGATAAATCGCCCTTTCTAGAAGGGGAGCAGAGTTGGCGCAGTGGTGAGAGCGCTCGCCTTCCACCAATGTGACCCGGGTTTGATTCCCGGACTCGGCGTCATAAGTGGGCTGAGTTTGTTGGTTCTCTACTCTGCTCCGAGAGGTTTTTCTCCGGGTACTCCGGTTTTCCCCTCTCCCCAAAAACCAACATTTGATTTGATTTATTTAGAGTTGATTTGATTTAGTCTCCCCAATTAGTAGAGCATCTGTGCTCAGCTAGATAGATTTGAGACTTAAATAAAGTGATTATTGTTATTATTATAATTATTATTATTATTATTATTATTATTATTATTCAACACCAGTTTGTGGTTCAAGCAGAATGGAATGATTGAAAACCTGAACAAATACTAAGCCCTAGTGTTAGGAAATGCAAATCAGCAGAATGTCATGTTCGAATGTGCGGGCACACAGATCCCAATATCTAAAGCTCTTGGGTGTAACTTTAGACAACAAACTGAAATTTGACTCACACATAGCTGGAATTTGTCGAAAGGTTAGGAGCCAGATTAACATTTTAAATAGGCTGAAGAATATTTTACCATGTAAATTTAGAGAGGCTTTGTATCACACTTTAATTCTGCCTAATTCTTATTATTGCAATCAAGTGTGGTACCACTGTGGCAAAAGGAATATTAACAAGCTAGAAAAGGACAAACACACGTGCTTTAAGATTTTTAAACAACGACAAGGCTACTCCCTATAAACAGTTACTTGAATGAATAGTCTTAACGTTAACATTAGAAAACCGTTGTACACAGGACATGTTGCTGTCTGTATATTCAAAGGTGACAGACATTCTCCAAGGCAAAGTTCATCCAGTCTTAACTGACTTATAAATGTAAAGAAAAAGCACATAACCATTGTGGAAATTTTAATCTTTCTGTGCCAAAAGTAAATACCACAAAATACAGACTGCAGTAATGGCATTTGTTTTGTAGCTAAGCACTGGAACTCATTATCTTGTAACATTCATGCTGTAGTGGCCACAAAAAACGTTTTAAAACAAATCAGTAGAGTTAATTTTAATAGTATTTAGTATTATCATTGTAGGTCTTAGGTTGTAATTTTTATACTTTTATATTCATTAATTATATATTGACTATTGTATATATTGGTTTCTACCTTTTATAGTTATAATTACATTGATATTATTGTATATTTTAGTTATACCATTTTGTTGTGGAACACCTGGAAACTAAGTGAACAACCTGAATCAAGCAGACATGTGGCTTCGACGTTTTGAGTACTATCGAATTGCTTCAGGCCTTCAAAACAAATCAAGCCAGGAACAAGTTGGCACATTTCTATTGCAATGGGGGATTGTGCAGACAACATTGTCAAAACTTTCTTAACATAAACAAAGAAACCGCCAAATGTGATCTCACTCTCACGGACGCTGCTTGCATGAGCCAACAAGCTGAAGCAAGAAAACAAAACTGAACAGTTGCCCATGGGGAGGAAACACAAACCAATGTTGATTGTCAGTCAGTCATGATCTGCCAACAAACAAACCTGCACGTAGCCAATACAAAGGATCCACAAAAGAGCCCCCAGCCATGATCCCAGGAGTGAATGGTCATGCAACCCGCTTCAAGCTCGATACAGGGGCACAGTATCTTTTCTAAGTGATGACGTCCAGTGGGTATGAGATGTAAAATTAACCAAGACTCCCCAGATTTTACATGGTCCTGGAAACACTTAACTCCCAGTGAAAGGTCTGTTCTACGCAACATTAAAGTACAGACAATCAAAGATTACTGAGCCTACATATGTGGTGCATAATCAGAAGCGTTCTCTACTCAGCAGGAGAGCTTGTGTTGAACTAGGGCTCATAAGATGCGCTGACAAAGATGTAACAGAGGAGAACCCAGAGCCACCACATTTCAAAGCAGAATTCCCAACACTCTTCAGTGGCCTTGGAAAGCTGAAGACTGAATGTCACATAACACTACGCCCTGATGCTCAGCCATACTGTCTCTACAATCCAAGGAAGATTCCCCATCCACTAATTCCAAAGGTGAAAAAGTCAAGTAGAAACAATGCTTCAACAGGGAGTGATATCGCCTGTAACAGCCCCAACTGAATGGTGTGCAGGTATCACCCCTGTCCTTAAACCAAAGGGAAGTGTGTGCATCTGTGTTGACCTGACACACCTCAACAAAGCAGTCCAGTGTGAGGTACATCCAGATACCCCTGGATGATGAATCCAAATTGCTCACAACCTTTGTCACACCATTTGGATGGTTTTGTTTCAACAGACTACCATTTGGTATAAGCTCTGCCTCTGAGATTTTGCAACACACCTTGTCCTAGCTCTTTGAAGGCTTAGAAGGGACACTCTGTAAGATGGATGAATGACAAATGCGAGTTCTCCTGGTCTTCACTTAGATTCCTTGCTCACATCATTGATAGCTCTGGACTCCATGCAGACCCACAGAAGACCACTGCTGTATGTCAATTCCCAGTCCCCTTGGATGTTTCCGGGTAAAGCGTTTCATGGGGATGATCAACCATCTTGGCAAATTTATCTCCAATCTGGCTGACCTCAGTGAGTCCTTTCGCCAGTTATTATGCAAGGACATTGTTTGGGTTGGGTCGAACCCAGCAGAAAGCCTTTGATCAGATTAAGGAAGCCCTAGTGTCCCCAGCAGTTCTGGCACATTACAATCTAAACTGTCCAACGATTATTTCAGCAGATGCTTCCAACACTGGAATTGGTGCAGTATTATTTCAAGTTCAGGATAATGGAGTGAGCCGTCCAATCTGTTATGCATCTAGATCTTTTAGCGAGACTGAGATGCACTACGCCATCATCGAGAATTAAGCCCTGGCAGCAACATGGGTCAGTAAGAAGTTTTCCGATTATGTACTGGGCCTACCTGTCATCCTACAAACTGATCACAAACCGTTTACTGTACTCCTAAATCAGGGCCGTAGCAAGGGGCTGGGGGCCCGTGCCCCCCAGTTTTTCTCCCACCCAAAATTAAAAACACCTATGCATTATGATCAAAAGTTGAAAAGAAAATTTTAATCTCCCAGAGGTTTGAAACACAACCTCAACAACTCTTAAAGGAATCATTCCTGAAAGATAAACTATAGTATCCATTTGCCCAGTTGTTTCTCCTTTTTATTACATTAGTTGATGCACAAAAATAAGAGAGATCGCGAAGCTAGGGAAAAAGTCGCCTCACAGAAACACAAAGTTGGAAAAGATTAGGGACGAAACTCAAAAGAAGTCAAGAGTAGTCCATGATTTCTGCCCAACGAGGTGGGCAATTCTGAATAACCACATGTAGTTCATGGAGCTGTGGGAGTGGTCACTCGAGGTTTGCAAAGACACTGAGATGAAGGCATGAATACAAGGAGTGCAAGGGATGATAACAACATTTCCATTCTATGTTGGGTGTATCTTAGGCAAGACTCCATGTCCATGTCAGCGGCCCAAGGACAGCGACTAGCTCAGAACATATGCAAGTCTCTATCAAAGGATGGAAATGAAGCTGCGTTTGATTTGTTTGGACAAGGTTGTTAAAGAAGAAAAGGGAGGTGGATGGAGTCGCAGAGCCACAGCTGCCAAGAAAATGATGAGCTCCAGTGTGGACAGAAGTAGGAGACAAAGGCACACATTATTTCTCTTCTATACCCATGGAACATTTCCACCATATATATTATGCAGCAATTGATGTGGCGATAGAATGTATTCGACTAGATTTAAAGTGCACATAAATTGAAATTTCGAAGCCAGTATTTTTTTCACCAATATGAAAATTGGTGATTTAAGGAAGGGGAAAATAATTTACTAAAAATAGCAGGAACTTATTTTAAAATGTGGCGTAAGTTAGGCCTTTCTCACTAACATTCTAGACAAAGACCTGGCCTCGGTTCCTGGAAAGTCAATTAAACTATCTCCTAATTAAGGGTTAATTCAAGATTAAATTTCTTAATCTCTGGATAACTAATCAGGGAATAAAAAGGTGTTCCTCAAAACAGATTTATCCTTTGATTAACTATCCCTCGATTAAACTTGGAATAAACCAGTCAGACCAGTTATCCACAAGTAAAGAAGCACGACAATGACAATGCAGGGAAAATGTGAAGCGAAGATGTGCATAAACTCGAAGTGTTTAATAGTTGTTTTCTGATTCACAGAAAGAATGGCGTCATAAATTGTATTAATCAAACCTTATTTTGTCATAGTTTAAGAAAAAAGGTACATTTTTGAAGAAAAAATCTCTTACGATATTGTTAAAGGAAACAGAATGGAAATAATTATTGGGTGCAAGGCGGTATTGGTAGTCAAGGAAAAATAATAACCTCTGTATAAAGCAAGAAATTACTTAACTTGTAAGCCGAGTTGGCTGGAATGGGTGAATTAAGATCTTGATTCCTTCAGTGTCAGATTCTAGGTACAATTTTGAACAAAACAATCTCTTACAATATTGTTAAAAGGAAACAGAATGAAAATAATTATTCGGTGCAAGGCGGCATTGGTAGTCAAGGAAAAATAATAACCTCTGTATAAAGCAAGAAATTACTTAACTTGTAAGCCGAGTTGGCTGGAATGGGTGAGTTAAGATCTTCTTGATTCCTTCAGTGTCGAATTCTAGCTACAAAACCATTGGTTGAATCTGTATATTAAAGCTGTAAATTTTGAAACAGCGTTGTTAATATAAATCAGTTGAATCAAACAGAGAAAATAAAATTCTCTTTTTGAAAACAATAAGGTGATGTTAAAAAAATGCCTTTTTATTTCCTTTTCACTTCTTTCTAATGCAGTTTGTTGCAAGAATTTTATTTGATAAAAAAGTTTGTATTCCTCAAACAGGTGAAACGTTATGTCGAAGGGAAAACATATACACAAGTGCAAGTGATATAAAATATTTGTCGTTGCGTGTTGTTTTTCTCTCGTGTTCAGCATAACTAAAATTAAAGCTTTGCTGGAGCTTATGCTTATTTTCTGTTTCGTGAAGCCTCTGCTAGAATAGAATAGCTATTCATTTTTAAGATCTTACTGTTTAAAAGAGTTAGTTGACAATGTTGTTGCGAATGTTTAAGCTTACAAATAACTTATCGATTTTGAGCAAGAAAAAATGTAAGATTTGCATGTTTTGCCCACCTTGGTTCGCCATCGTTCACTTTAAGTAGTATAGGGTGGGCTCCACAAATGCCACCTCCGCCACCCACACCCTCGTCGCTTCGCTCCTCGGGATGTGGTGGCTCCAGTTGTATTCGTGGAGCCCACCCTATACTACTCAGCATCCGAGAAGCAAAGCGACGAGGGGTGGTTGGGAATAAGCGGGTAAAAACAAGAATGCAGGAGCTAATAAGCCGGACAGGTCACCCTATTAGAGAGAGGGGGTATGGGGCAGGATTGATGGAAGAGCGCGGTCTTTTTGAGAGAGGGGGGTATGGGGTAGGGTTGATGGAAGGCAAGCGGCCAGTGCCAGCGCCACACAGAAAGCCACCAGTGGCTGCCCCTCTCACTCTTCCAAACCGAAGTCAGGAAGAAATAAAGGAAGAAATTATGCGGTTGTACACCTCCCTGCCCCCCTCTCTTCCTCAACCCCTCCAACCACAACCGGCGCCTTTTCCTCCGCATCACCAAATGACACCACCCCGCGAGGAGGCAAACCCCAACCATGTGCACTATGTGAAAACTTCAGTTCTGACCGTTGTTTGAAATGCACCGGATGCAACAAAGACAATATCTGTCTCAGAACTGGAGCCCCACCACCCTTTTGGGTTGGCAAAACCAATTCGGTGTGGAATGAATTGTTTGGGGTTTGGGATGCAGCCGGAGTGGGTGATGTGGAGTAGGCGCCAGCCTTTTGAAGAGAGGGGTGTGTGGGGAGAGCGATGACAGAGTGGTTGAAATGGCGCACCATAAGGCATGTGTTGGTCGCAGATATAGACAAGTAGTTGGAAAGCAAAGAAAACAAGAATTCCGAGCCAATGTACCACGTGCGTGCACTTTTGCAAAACGACATGTCTCCATGGCAGTACATTCTGAAAACAAGGGAAAACCACTTCATTGACGATTGTGCACTCATATCGTACAGGGTTCTTCATTCCCTGCCTCCCGATGAAAAGGAGTGCATGAAGCAATGGTTGATCGATGAGGGGTTTTATGACATGGTCCATTGAATATTTGTGTTGATAAGGCGATGAATCTCATGAAGCAGATTCGCACACTTCCCCCAGAGTTGCGTGAGAAAATCTGCTGCCACCACACCCAAAACCAGCTGAAAGAAAGAAAAAGAATGGGGTGGGACTGGGTTCAGAAAGAGTTGTTGGCCCCTTTGTGTCTCTTCATGTTTCCAATTTTTTTCAACGGAGGTTGGTCTTTTGAAGAATAGTGACCCCTTCACAGATGAATCTCTTGGAAGATGTCAACCAACTCCCGCCCAAGTTGAGGGAAAAAATCCTCAATTGCGTCGTGCAGGCCAGAATACACAACAAAAAAAGAGCAGGCTGGGATGAAGTACACTGTGATTTTTTTGTATTTCGACGACGCACCGTTTTGTGAAGTTGAAAACTGTTTCACTCTTGTGACCAGGTGCGGCACATGAAGGAATGGTTGTTGTTGGGCCTGTTGGTTGAAAAACAGACACCACATGTTGTGCCAGTGGTATGAGATAGATCAAATTAAAGAAAAGTGGGTCATGGATAACGTCTTCCCTTGGATACCCCACCAATGTTCACACTGTGTTGGATCGTGGTGTCCCTTGCAAGTGAAATATGTCCGCCCCAAAACCTTGGAGGAAGAGGTCAAAAAAGAGTTCAGCCGAGTCGTAAATGAACTTCGCGAGCAGGGATGGGATTAAATTCCCATTGATTTGTATTGTGGGCCAGCCGCAGCCCCCATTTGAAACCTTCAATTAATTTTTTGCCCCACCGTTCGGCGTATTAGAAGAGGGGAGGTGATGGTACAATGGCAGACAGCCACCAGGCCAATCAAATTAACCAGGCGATCGAGGGGAAGAAAAAAATTGTCCAATTTTGTGAGGCAAGAGAGAGGGGAGGTGATGGTACAGTGGTAGACAACTGCCAGGCCAATCAAATTAAACATGTGATCGAGGAGAAGAAAAAATACCCCAATTTTTGCGAGGCTTTATACTACATTTCAAATGTAGAAGAAAACCGCCGATTGGAAGAACAGAAACAAAAATTTCGTCGGGAGATGAGTGAGTTAAGATTTGTTATTGAAAACAAAGATGATGAGACTTTATTGTTACA
Organism: Pachyseris speciosa; assembly: GCA_016490735.1. NCBI lineage: Eukaryota > Metazoa > Cnidaria > Anthozoa > Scleractinia > Pachyseridae > Pachyseris > Pachyseris speciosa. The sequence goes on along the minus strand of JAEMWC010002043.1, from coordinate 35,589 downwards.
CCTGCAAAAAATACCCAAAAAATATACAACATTTTGTTTCAAAGCTTTGAATGTTGAAAAAGCGTTGCAGGTTTATGACGAACAAAAGTTATGGTGAAAGAAAGATTAAACACCCAGACCAAGTTTCTGTTTCACACTGATTGCATTGCAGGCCAGTGAGTGGCCCCATTGTCTGTCTTTTCGCAGAATCGCATCAAGCGCTTTGACCATTTTTGGTCAGCAACATGCTTGCATTTTTTTCGTTTTCACCGTACTTCTTTGAGCAAAAATCGAAGCTGCTGTAATCAATCATGTTGCATCGCCACAGCATCGGCAGAACCGGTTGGTGGTTGAAAGATTTCCAAGATCTCACCCGTCTCAGGATCAAAGCTCAGCTGATGGTGCAAGGGGTTGTAAGGCCCAGTATAGTTGTGGCCGGGAGGGTCCACCCTCTTTTCGGAGCCAGCAGTTTCCCAATCAATGCATGAATGTCAACCCCCGTTCCGTAATAGTTGTGGAGGGTTTTCTTGAGAACATCTGTGAAACTGTGGTGTTGGGGGGTGGCGTTGTCGAAAGCTTTCAAAAACTTTGGGTTGGTCACAAACTTGGGCACCAATACTCCCTGTGAAACAAAGCGGGGATCGAAAAGACTCCCAATGCCGGAACCATAACCTTTCCATTTCACCCAAGAGCCGTAGCTACGGGTGCCTCCCTGTCGTTTGTAGTCCACGTATTGGCGCTTGTATTCGGCGAGCAGCGCCCACCCCTCTTTTTCAGAAACTTCGGGGCCTTTGAAAAGTTTGGGGTCAGAGACGAGATTCCACAATTTTGTGAAATCAACAAAAGGGAAAGGAACAGGGAGACCCCTTCCATCAAGCTCAGGCCTGTCAGTCTTGTAACGGATGTTTGGGCACACCTTTGTGGAAAGCTGGTCCAACAGCTCGCTGCCAACTTTTTCCAACACCGGAGTGGCTTTCCGCACCCCGTAGTTGATGGCCCTTTTCTGGAGCTGTTTGTTGCGCAACACCTCAGAAGCGTAATAGTGGCCAGCCTCCACCCCCTTTTTCGCAAGAAAGGGAATCCTGTGCTGCAAAGTGAAGTCAAGCGCAGTGGCCGCAAGATCAGTCAAAACACCAGCGCCCTCTGCTCAAGAGGGCCCCGTCAGTTTCCAGCAAGAAGCTGGTTTTTGTCTTGCCGCAAACCGCACACTTGGCCTTCACCATTCTTCGGTTGTTTTTGGTCACGACAACTTTTTAAGACCCAGGCACGTTCGGGGTTTTGCGCCTGTCTTTCACACAATACAATTCCATGGTCACGGTATACTCAGGAAATAATTTTTCACAACCCCCTCGTTGTGGTGCACATTGTCAGAAAACCTTTTCAGAATATCGTTGTAACTTGTGCCTCTGTTGTGTTTATTGAGGAAAAGCAGGCAGAAGCACCCACACCTCACACTTCCGATCCATTGGATTTGGTTGTCATTCCGAAGAAAGGTTTTGTGGCCCAACTTTCGCATTTCCTTCTCCCACTCGTCTGGGGGTGGCAGGCCGAAGGAGTCGAAATACTCCATATCATCGCCTTTCCAGCAACAAACCCAATGTGTGCCCAAACTTCCGAAAGCGTCCAGGTTGATAATTCAGGGTGAATGGTGTAGGGGTTTGGCCTCATTGTGCAAGATGCCTTTGAGAGGGATGCCGAGATATTCCAATTCACCAGGTCAACATTGGAAAGCGGCACGTCCTTGAACTTCATTTTTTTTGCCCCTCCCCATCATCGGATGTTCCAAATCTTCCCAGCAGCCCCAGATGGGTGGAGGGTGCATTTGCATTCCCTGCCCCCTGGAGGGGGAGGGGGTGGAGGCAGGCGTGGGTGAGGGGGCGCCGAGCAGCGCGTCCGCACTTGCATGCTGCTTCCCAACATTTTTTTGGACAAGGCTGATTGCAAGGGGAACACCAACGGAAGCCAGCATGCCAAGAAACCCCCCACATTGCGTGGTGCCACCCCCGCGAACCATTCCCTCGCTGACAAGAAATTTTTCAATTGTCTTTTTCTTGTCGGGGGACAGCATTGGTGTGAGTTTTAAGAGCTGCACCTCCTGGGGGCCAAAAAACTTTCCAAAAATTTTTTTCAACAACTTTTCCGCGCTGAAGCTGAGTCCCGCGGTTGCCAAAGCCTTGGCAGCAGGAGCGAGCAAAGGCCAGGCCAGACTGAGCGTGGTGGAGAAAAGGTTGCCGCCACTTTGCGCTGCAATTTTGCGGATTTGTGTTTTGCTGATTTTCAGATCAGTGCCTTTTCCTTCACCCGCCACTTTTCGCATCCGGTTGATTTGAGTGGCGGTCAGCAAAAGATCGTCGCCATGCCCAATTTGTTCCGGTTTGACATGCAAAGTCCCGGCGCCTTTTCGGAGAACTGCCTGGTGAAGACTGTCTTTTTGAACCATGGTCAGCCTGATTTTGAAGGGGTGATACACCGTCGCCATCTTATATGAGAGAAAAGAAATTTCGCAACTCAAACAACAACCAACTCGTTTCCAACCTGTTTTATGATGAACTCTTTCTCGTACAAAATGGCGGCAAACATTCTGTAATCCACTGTGGTGGCTTGATTCAGCTGGTAGCTCAAAACCAGCTTTTTCTCATCCCCCAACATACTTGGTGGGGCTGCCCGGAGATCCAAGTAAACAATAGGATAAAGCGTCAAGTAGTTGGCCACCTTCGTTTGGGTTTCGGTGTTGTAGTCATTTTGTCTGTAGCTGTACTCAATCAAATCCTGGGGGATCCGTCGTTGGTCTTCTCCTTTATATTCCACCTTGGGGTAAAAGGTGCTGTCGTACTTGAGGCAGCATATGGCCAACTTCGCCCCCCCCCCCCCATCGAGGGCAAACATGTCAAAGAAGTAGGGGTTCGCTTGGATGTTGTTCAATGACTCCGTCTTTTGAATGAAGACGAAGACATGTGGGCGTTTGTCATGCCGGAGGAAATCGTCCATTTCCCTTCTGCATGCCTTTTGTCGGGGCTGGGGACCAACATTTCTTTCAAGTAGTGCCACTGGGTCAGTTTCAGGAAGTTTTCACTGACAAGCTTTTGGCCCGCAGGCTTCATCTGCAGTTTGGGGACCCACAACTCAAATCTTCGGACAACAATTCGGCGTGCGGTGGTGCCATGTTGAAAAATCATTTCGTTGTCACTCTGCAGCTCGATGTTGAACGTGAGTTGAATCCGGGGGCAAGAGCTTGTCTTCCAGGTCCTCAAAGAACGAAAAGCGGTTGAGTGGAATCCCTGGTTTGACCGTTTTGATGGGGTCTCCCTGGGAAAGAAGCGTGCAGGCTCTGATGCTGAGGTTGGTTGCGGCATCTGTTGTCACATTTGTGGCGTCGGTATTGAGATACCAAAACTCGTCTTCGGCCCCACTTTTGGCATAGTCGTCAGAATATTTCAGCAGGTTTTTGATGAAAATTATTTTGTGGATGCCGTTGGCTTCGTACAGGTCTTTCCTCCCGGATGACACCCTCATGGATCTGATGAGAGAGAAAGAGCTGTTGACTGGGGCTGACCGCGTGTCAGCCACAATCAATGCCCCATCAGCGGTGGCCTGAAATTGGAAATCAACCCGGATATAGGCCTTGTACCAATCGTAGAGGACGTCTCGGTTTTGCACCGTGAACACCAGATTGGTTTTCTCCTCCACTTGCCCATTGGCCGGAAATGTGAGCGGCGTGTCCAGATTGATTCGCTCGTAATCAACTATCTCGAGCAAGTGTGGCACCCTGAACATCGCGATATACAAAGACAAAAAATTTTCCTGCTCCAAGGCAGGAATTTCAAAGTTGGTTTGCCAAAATTTGACTCAGTTTGAGCATTGCATCTGAGCGGGGTGGGGCCGCAGGCCTGCTGCGTTTCCGCAACTGTCTGATTTTCCTGCCCCCTTCTCAGCCACCACAGCGGTTGTTTCCTTGGTTGAAGGTGGCTGTGCGATTTTTTTCACGTTTGCCAATGTCCATGAGGGTGTCACGGACCACACCCATGCCTTTGTGTTTGACGCGATACCGGCCAGCGTGCAGGTCGAAAAACTTCATCCACTTCATTCATTCATTCATTGTTTACTTCAACCAGAAAAATTTCTCGGATCATCAAATTCACAGCCACGTCCGCGCCATTGAGGTTGAGAGGATGTTGTTTCGCCTGTCCGTGACCTGGATCCTCACTGAGTTGATCTGCAATTTGTTGACTAGATGGAATTTGGGGCGCAGGGGCTCTTTTGTGAAAGGGTAGCTGACCTCGAGGTTCACGGTGGAGAAAGAGAACAAAATGTCACTTAGCACATTGTTCGCCTGCCGTGTGACCAAGTGGCAGTGCAGGAAGACCCAGTCGATGCCCCTTGTGATGTCTGGAATCATGGTTCCCGTGAAGTTCGTCGCGTCTTTCAAAACCTTTTTGTCAAACCCAAGCAACTTGGCAAAATCCCCGGCAGAGAGGTCGAGCTCGTAATTTTGCGCCACCCCCACCACAACCCGGTGATTGAGAAGTCGAAGTACAGACTGAAAATGTGTTTTTTGTCCTCGGCGGCGGTGGGAGGGGAAACTCTTCTTCTTCTTCAGTTGGCGACGGAGGAGGGGTTGGGGCCTCTGGCTGAAAATTGTCCCAACCGAATGGGTTGATCCTGTCAAGCTCTTCCATGTCATAGTCGGGTACTTCTGCCTCCAGTGCAGGGGGCACCAAACTTTTGTCCAGCCTGGTCATGATCGGTTTGAAAAGCTTTTCAGCCTCGACCTGGCCAAACTCCTTGGCGATTTTGTTTGTTTTGAATTTCCGGCGGATTTCCTCATCCTGCCTTTCAACCTCAGCCTCAGCTTCTGCCTTCTGTCGCCACCTTTTCAGAGACATTATATAGGAAAATGAAAATTCCGAACTACAATCCCAACATCGCTGCCACAAACAGTTTCCAGCAGGGGCATCCGGCCATGCCCGACAAAGTTTTTCGGATGTTGATCTGCAGGCCCAGCAATTCAGGCAAAACGAACATCCTGCTCCACATGATTTACAAGCTGTTGGAGTTTGACAGTCTTTCTCTTTTCAAAAACCTCCACCAACGCAAGTACCAAGCCCTCTTGCGGGACTTTGCCGAAAACATCGCTGCCAAGGTGGGATACAAGGTCATCGAGGCCTCCCGCGACAAAATAATTCCCCTTGAGGAGTTGCCGCCTAACAACCAAAAAATAGTTGTGCTTGACGACTTGGTTTGTGAAAAGAACCAGAACGACATCATAAACTATTTCATCAATGGTCGGCACAGAAACTGCAGCATCATTTACCTGACCCAAACCTACTACAAGGTGCCCAAAAACATTCGGGACAACTGCAGCTATTTCTGTCTTGTCCAGGGAGAACAAACGAATCGCCGACGAGCTGGGGGTTGACCACAACCTGCTGGACCACGCAACCGACGAAAAGTTTTCCTTCTTTTACTTCGACAAACCGCGAAAACTGATGAAAAAAAATTTCGACAAAGAGATGTAGCATGGGGGTGTTTGCCAGACAGTTCGGTTTTTTCTGAAGGTTCAGAGTTCCAGCCCATGGCCATGGTGGCCCCCCTGGACCACGAGGTTTGCACTGAGAGGAGGGGGATCCTGGCCCAAGAGGCGCTCAGGGTCCGCAGGGGCCAACTGGCCTGTGTGGGCTGCAGGGGGTGCAGGGGCCACAAGGTCCACATGGAGAAGGCCCACCAGGTGCAGCAGGTGCGCGTGGACCAACAGGTCCGCAAGGGCTGAAAGGTGACCATGGGCATGTTGGGCCCAAAGGGGACAAAGGTGACGAAGGTGATGCCGGCCCGCTCGGCATTCAAGGGCTCAGAGGCCCACAGGTGCGACGGGGCTTTTCTGAAACTCGACGGGAGCACACCAATGACCGACAACCTGGACGTGGGAGAAAACCTCATCACCAACATGAGTTATGCCAAGGACGACCTCGATGCTGTGAACAAAAGCCTTCTTGATTTGGAAATTGCAGGGTGTTTGAAACGCGATGGGTCCAACCCAATGTGGGATGATTTGAACATGGCTGGGTATGCTATCCAAGATGTGAAAGATGCCGTTTCCAGCACACCCGCCAAAAACGCCGTCAACAAAAAATGTGTTGCAAACCAAAATTGACGCAATTGCGCAACAAGACAAGAACGAGAACGCAATCATGAATCTTGCACCCCCCTTCAACCCCAAGGATGCGGTGAACAAAGATTATGTGGATGAGTATTTTCTCCGAAGAGACGGAACAAATCAGATGTATGGGGCCTTGAACATGGGGCAACAATGGATCACCGATCTTAATCCTCCAACCGCAGACAGTGACGCGGCAACAACAAAAATATGACGACGATTCAGGGGATAACTGTCTGAAAGTGGATGGTAGCCGAGCAATGACGGCAATCTCAACATGGGGAGCCACAAAATCACCGCTCTCGAAAAGCCGATTGATGAAACGGACGCAGCAATGAAGGATTATGTGGATCATTCATTGGACTGTCGACAATGGAATGATGACCATGCAAGCCCCTTTGGATATGAATGGGAAGCTTCTCTTGCTACCAAAACTGGGGACCAACTTGGATTTCAATTCCAAAAAAATGAAAAGCTGCCTGAACAAAATGTTCAGGGTGGACCCTTTCGGTATGACAATGGAGACAAATCTGGTCCTTGGTGGACATGCTGTTTATCAACCGAAACTGGGTGGGGATTTAAATTTAAATGGCAAATATGTCATCGATGAAAATGCAGCATTGTTTGGTGGAACAAATGGGCAGATGACAATGATGAATGACTTGAACATGAACAGTTATTTCATTCTTGAACCAAAATTGGCTGGAAATTTGAATTTGAATGACCACTGGGTTCACAACATTATTCAGCTCAAGCGTCCACGGCCTGACAGTGCAAAATGCGTTGAATATGAATGGGCATGTGATTCACCAACCGAAGTTGGGTGGTGATTTGAATTTGAATGGGCGAAGGGTGACAGAAGGAAACGCTCCCTTATTCAGGTACCAAAATGGGGCTGTCCGCTTTTCAAAACCCCCGATTTTCAATGGTATGGTTTATCGGACGCAGAAAACAAGGGTCATTCCCTCCGGTTTTGTTAATTTACCGTCATTGGAAGGAGGAGTACCGTTGTCCCTTTTCAGTCGTATTGACGTTTGGGTGCATCTTGGAGAACCAGAGACCGTCAACTTCACATTTCAAATTCACTTTTAAAACAGTTCTGGCAACGTAATAGCAGGACAGGGCACTATGCTTGTAATACCTGGTGGGGGAGCTGTGAACTCGATAGAAATAGATAACATCTCCCACGGTGCTGTTTCAATGAAAGGCAGAGTGAGAGGTCTCTCAAAGGGAAACTTCGCTACAATTGAAGGGCTGGGGGCATAAACTGCCTATGTGTAATTTTAGGCCGTTTTTCGATTTTGCTCCAAACTGGCTAAAATTTTGCATGTGACCTAGAATTGAGCTTAAAAATGTTGCCCCAGACTTTTTTTCTCTGATTTGCGCTTCATTTTCGAGAAATAACCTATGCAAAAAACCTGTCGGCTCCGTCTGTTAAACGAGAAACAAAAGAAGGCTATTGTTTTTGCTGTAACAATGAAATCAGCGGGGCGGAAAAGACGCGTCATAAAGCTGCCATTATATGAACGCTTCGGTAAGCTTGCACTGGTGGCACAGTCGCTTAAGTGTGAGACGCAGAGTTGAACTTTACAACAGCACGTCGCGTGGTTCAATGTCCGCATCCAATTATTTTCGATTACCACAGATCTCTCTCTTCTTTTCTTTTCTTTTTTTTTTTTAATCTGAGCGCCTTGTAACTAGCTTTGGACCTTGAAATTGCCTTTTTCGTGCTTTAAATCGCCGGAATATGGCAGCCACCTATTTTTGAATCTGTGCGCAAAACAAACCGCTAAAAAAGCGAAGAAAACTATTTTACGTATTCTTCGCCTGACCAATTTTTTCATGTGGCCTTCAATGTAATTAGTTTATAATACCTTGGTGTTTTTTTCGCCGGTTTGCTGCACTTCGTTTTCGAGAAAAAAACGAAATCAACGAGGCGGAAAATACGGGTATTAAACCTTACATTTCGTAAATTCTTCGATAAGCTTGCGCCGATAGCGCAGTCGATACCGAACAAGACGGTGCAATATGATATTTTTGAGTGGTAAGCTGCGTGGTTCAACACTCACAGGAATTTATTTTAAAGTGCCACAGATCTTTCTCTATCCCTCTTTTTTTTTTTTTTTTTTTTTTCCATGTGATCTTCAGTGTGGTTAGTTAATAATGCCTTGGTGATTTTTCGCCGGTTTACACTTCGTTTTCGAGAAAAAAAAACGAAGCCAAACTTTCGAAGAATCACTAAATGGTAGCAAGGAAGCGGAACGAAAGCCGCATTCAACTAATAACTTAATGAAGTGATCCGTCATCGCAAATAGCACACGTCCTTAACTCGATATGATGCTGTTTGCGTGGTAGCTTGGTCAACACCTCATTTTTCTCTCTTTCTTCCTTGCGTTTGATGACAGAGATTAATTCCATAAAGCTTTCGTGTGCCTTTGCATGCAACATTCAAGTGACGGCTAAAACCAACTTAATGCGCAATGTTTACATGACGTCGGCTTCCCTAAAGAACGTCTTGTTTATAAACTAGAATGGCCAAATAAAACACTCACAAATTAAATTTCAAGTTTGATTTCTGAATTATTTTGTATCATTGAATATTTTCACTAAAATTACACGCTTGACGACAATCGTGGTTAACACTTAAGCAACAGGTGAAAACTAGTGCGCTAACAATATTTTTCGAGGCGACGAGTCGCGAAGGTTTAGATTTTTACAGCGTTATTCTATAAATAATGTGAAAATTCCGGTGAACGCGTACTTAGGGTATCGTGGCTTAGTGGAGATTCGCTCTGACGAAGGGCTAACGCTCGAAACGTCAGCTTGCACAACCCGAATCCCTATGTGGTGGTCAACTCCGTTGATAAAACAAATTTTTTGTGTTTCGCTCCCCCACCGACGCAGCACCACAGTTTCTTTTCAGAGGCGGATGGTCCGAGTTCGAGGACTCCTCGTTAAATTTTTTCCATTCTATTTTCCATTCCATTTGTCAGGGTTTTTTGGTCCAAACAAGCTTATCTTTCTTCTCCTGAAGTGATGGAATGTTTGTACTCAACTTATGTTGAATATTAACCACGAAATTCCTGAACGTTTCTCAGTGCTGTGTTAATTACTTCGGTGTGCTGTGTTACTTCGGTGGAGATTGCATTTACTTCGGGCAAAAGCGTCATTAGTTGCTACAGATTAGATCTCATTGCTTTTAATAATACTGACGATACGCATCCTGCCACTCAAGCATGTGTACTTTTCCACGCCGTCAGTTCAAATCCTGCATCTGCACAGCACTCGTCCTTTGAACTTTGAATTAAATTGGCAAGCATAACAACTGAACTATAAAATCAAAAAACACAGTTAACACGGAATACAAGAACACCACAAAATACAAGTGGTTTCCCGACAAGCGGTCGACAAGCGGTTTCCCGAACAAGACTGTACATGTTTTGCATGTAATAATGATGACACAGTAGTGCCGGTGTGGTAGCCCAATCGGGCACGCCCACCAGCACAACAAAGTTGTTCGGGTCTTGCCGAACTTCCACCTCTGCGGTCCTTTCCTTAACACACTTACGATAACAGAAAAATAAAACAACTACCGCGACAAACAAAATGACAAGTGCAGGGACAAAATAAAACACAACATTTAAAGATGCCATTGTTATGCTTGTCAACTTAATATTTTTACAAGGTTGGTCTCTTTTCTTTGTTTTAGTTTTTTGTTTTTTTGTTGCTGTTGGTTTTTTTTACTTAATTTTCTTTTCTTTCTTTCTTCTCCTTGTTATATTCTTTTCCTTTTATCCTTGTTATCCCTTTCTCCTTTTTATCTTCTTTTCTTTTTATCGTCTTCTTCTTTTTTCTGGTCAGTAAATCTTTTCAATTTGTCTCTTTCTTTTTTCTGTGGGTACTGCTGCAATAAATTTAAGATGGGGTGTGAGGGAAAACAGCAGTAATCAGCGGCCACCGTGGCGGGGGACCCCGTGAAAAACCTGGGCTTTCCCCCCACCTGAGAACATTGCATTTGTACGAGCTCAGAAATGCCACCAGGGAGCAGCTTCTTAAATCAAAACTTGACAAAACGCCCAGTACGGTCAAACCTGAGCATGGCGGCCCTGTTTATAGGGGTCACCCAGTAAACGGCAGTCACCAAACAACATCCCGAAGATGGTGTCTTATTATTTAAAGTAAAGCTGACCTGTATACAGAGGTCAATTGTATATAACGGACGCGGTCACTCTTTAGACATCCCATACCCACAATTTCATTATTATGTACCTGTATGTAAGGGTCACCCCCGGGGGGTTACTTGGGTAACTTACTGGGGTTACTTGGGTCAATTTCTAAACAAAGAAACTGAGGTTGGCGTTGGTGCGCCAGGAGCCCGTTTTTGTGGTGGCTTGAGCAAGACCCGTTCAGACTTTTTTTTTCCTCTTTTTTTTTCTGTCCCTACTTTTGATGATAGAAATTAAAAAAGCATTCGCGTGCATTTGCATGCAGTATTTAAAAGACGGAAAACCTATTGAGAAAACTATAACTATTGAGCTTATCAGTCAGGCCAGAGTGTGCCAGTTTGCTAAAGATTGGCCAGATTTATTGGTTTCTTGATTAATGGGATTGTAATGTTCTTGGCAATTAGCGTTCTCTTGTGATGACAGGTATCGTTTTGATTGGGTTGGGGTTTCGACGAAGGAACCAAACTATTTCTTCACCATGTTTTTCAGGTTCATAAACACGAATCGCCAACCAATCAGAAAAGAGTTTGTCATGGTTAAAATGTTGTTCAACTTTGTCAAGCTCATCAAGTGAAGTTTTTTGGCAGTCGTGTGGAATGGTTTCAAGTTTGAAGAAACTCTGCTAATTCCCTTGCCTTTTTGGTGCTTCGGTCGGGTCTGGTTCCTTGGTGAACAGTGAGGCATCTCCAGAGACAAAGGTTGTCTTGAAATGTGTCTAAACACACCATTCCATGCCGCCCATGTGCCAAGGTGCGTAGCCAATTCGGCAGAGGCCCCGTTCCCATCAGTGGCTGAGGAGTGTATGTGATCCTAACGAAGATGTCAGAAGGGGCCTCGTAAACCCATTGTGTGTTTGGTCTTTCAAGTTGGTCTTGAGACAGCCTCTCTTCCTCTTTTTCCTGCAGCCAGGCTTCTGCGTCGGCACGTCGGTTAACCCAGCGTGAAACCTCTCTTCGATTTTTGTAATACAACATCAGTCATCATGAATGTTTCTCAGCCAATAAGAATATGAATAACGAATGTAAAAGGAGGTATTGGCCACTTCCTCAATCTTATTCATGAAGGTTTTTGTCTGGTCTCTGTTAAGATTGTTGCTGACCCGCCATCGGGTGAACCGTCGGCCACTTTGGGTTTCTACCCCTTCAAGCTCAGGAGCACCAAACAGTGTTGCGAGCATTGTTTGGTAATTTGTTTGCTGGTCTGGTCTCGCAGGTGGGAAAAGGGGGTTGAACTCCGCCAAAACATCTTGCTGTGGTGTGGCTGCCATGGCAGGGGTATATTTAACGGGGAAAATTGTCCCGCAATTTTAATTCCTTGCGAGGAGCCAGCACTGGTGGTCTCTTTCTGCGCGGGGACGGCACTGGTGTTTTGTCTGCCATCAATCCTACCCCAAAGCCCCCTCTCTCTAATAGGGTAACCCCTGGCATTGGCCGCTTGCCTTCCATCAATCCTGCCCCATACCACCCTCTCTCTAATAGGGTGACCCGGCACCTTCGTCCGGCTTATTAGCTCCTGCTTTCTTGGTTTTACCCGCTTATTCCCAAACACCCATCCTCGCTTTGCTCCTCGGATGCTGAGTAGTATAGGGTGGGATCCACAAATACAACTGGAGCCACCACATCCCGAGGAGCGAAGGGACAAGGGTGTGGGTGGCGGAGGTGGTATTTGTGGAGCCCACCCTATACTACTCTTTAGATGATTGTTTTCTACCGAAAATTTGATTTATACTCTCCTGAATTTTTTTTAGATAAATAACATTTATTTACATCAAAGTACAATACATCACATTACTAACAGACTACTACAGAACTACTTAACATAAATGTATTCAGTAAGCTATGAACATAAAAAGGTCATTACTACAATTTCTCAGCTAAATTATTAATCTATGCCGTACATGAATGGCTTCCTTTAAGACCTTTATATTAAACTCTTTTTAGTTTTATTTTTATATATTTTGGGGGGGGGGGTTAAGATTCAAAAGGTACTAAAGATGATAGAAAACTAGGAAATCTTTCTATTTTTGGGAGTACTTCCATTGTTTTGCAGGACCATATATAATATCTGGCAACAAGGAAGTAAAAGTACTGCTTTGTGTTGGTTAGGGTGTCTGACCTCAGGCCAATTATTATGTTGGGAGTGAAGATGTTGGATTTTAGTTTTATTTGGTTTTCAGCCAAGCATTTCCTGCCAAAAACAAGACGTTTCGCTACACGACCATAATAAATGAAAAAGGGACTCCTTCTCTGTTCTACAAAAGGTACACATATCATTTTCTCTAATGCCTATTTTATTTAGGAAATCATTTGTCGCTAAACGCCTGTGAAGTAGTTTAAACTGGAAAATAATTAATTTGGTAGCTCTAGTGCTGCAGAAAGGGAGTTTGTAAGCCATCTCCCAATCAATTGTTTTGGAACACTGAAGGTTGCAGTCGACCCACCATTTCTCTTGGCTTTTCTTAGGGCTGCTCTGTTTAGCGCTGACTAGCTTTTTGTATGTCAATCTATTCGATTTAGGAGCTTTTATGAAGTTTTCTACAAAAGTGCTGAAATTTGTTTTTTTTTTTCATTTTGGTTTTCTATGGCATCCCTTAACACTTTTATGCATGATACCACACAGTGATAAACAAGAAAATTGGTTTTAACATCGAAGCGTTCCTTGAATTTAGTGAAAGATAGTAAGTTATCTGCATCCTTCATTAAATACCTGACGTTTTGTATTCCTTTACAAGACTATGATTTGTAGTAAATAGGTTTATTTCCAATTCTCACAAGTGAATTTTGACAAAGAGGTAAAGAGAGCAAATTTTCGGTAGAAGTTATGTCATTGTCATAACTGATTTCTGACCAGAATTTTAGAATTTCTGTTGTAAAGGGGTCTGATGTATGTATAAACTTTGCCAAATCATTTTTATTGAGGTTACCCTTAAAGACAACATCCCCGCTGAACAATAATTGTTCTTTGACTCTATTTCTATTGACTCTATTACCATTTGCCATGATTATCATTGTCCCAATATTTTTTGACCCATGGTGATATGAGTGCTTTATTAAAAGATTTGATGTCAATCATCCTTAAACCTCCATTTTTATAATCACTGATAATTACATCTTGCTTAATTTTGTCTCCCCTTCCATTCCAGAGAAAGTTGTAGAACTTGTTGTTAATCTCATCTAGAGCTGCATGGTTTGTTGGCAACGGTGATAGTATATAAACAAGCTGAGAGGTGATTAAACTTTTAAATACAACGATTTTCCCTAACATGCTTAGACGACAGTATTCCCAGCAGCTTAAGCAGTTTCTAACCTTTGTTAATTTTTCACTGTAGTTTGCTTACATACTAACCATGGGATCGGTTGAAATCCAGACACCTAAGGCCTTAAGTTTGTCTGTAACCCATTTTAAATCTTTTTTGGGACATAAGTTATCTTGACACCCAGCGCAAGCCCCAATCCACAGAATTTCTATTTTCTTGTTGTTGAGCCACAAGCCAGATATTGCACCAAAAAGCTCTAGGTCGAGTAAGGCAGGTGTAAAAGATTTTTTTGAGCCATCTAAAATCATAGTAGTATCGTCAGCATATTGACTAATCTTGATTTCATTTCCACACACAGTGATCCCTTTTATGTCTTTGTTGGTTAATATTTCTGCACAAAGGATGAAAATATAAGGGGAAAGAGGGCAACCTTGCCTGACTCCTCTTTCAGGGGTAAAGTAATTGCTTGCCCATCCGTTATTAAGGACACAGCTCTCTATGTTACGGTAGCACAATTTGATCCAGTTTATTAATGACGATCCGAAATTGAAAGAACCGAGCGTTTTCCATATAAACGACCATTCAACTGTGTCAAACGCTTTTTCGAGATCTAGAAACATCAACAGTCCGGAAATATTATGAGCAGCAGTGTGATTTACTAAGCCATCGATTAATCTTATGTTTTCACAATGCATCTTCCTTTAAGAAAACTGGTTTGGTCATTACTTATTAGATTTGGAAGTACAGTTTGGAGTCAATTTGCAATGGCCTTAGCCGCTATTTTATAGTCGGAGTTCAGTAGAGTAATTGTTCGCCAATTTTTAACAAAGTAAGGTTCTGCATCTTTTTTGGGTATAAGCTTAATTATCCCATGTCTTTGACTTATTGAGAATTTTCCTTCACTATAAGCGTAGTTAATTGCGTTTAAAAGACAGTCCGACATTTCATTCCAAAAAACTTTATAAAATTCTATAGGCAAACCATCAGAGCCTGGCATTTTTCCGGGTTTGCTCAAGGTTCAATGATTTTGAAACAGTGTTTCCAAAAAAATAGGTCGTTAATTCGTGAATCATTGCAGTCCGTTTTGGAACTACAGATATTTCTGTAAAAGGTTTCGCATTCAGATAAAAATTTTGTCTGAGCTGGCAAATTCAATGTCACCTAATTTAAGTTGACTGATTATGCCATTTTTGAAGTGCCTTTTTTCAAGATTTAGGAAATACTTTTAATTTTTTCACCTTCATTGTACCATCTGCATTTTGCCCTCAAGATTGCTCCCTTTGTTCTGTATTCAATTATCTTTTCTAATTCCTGCATTTTCTCTTCTAATTGAATATTGATCACTAGCTTTTCATTGGCGTTATTACACCCTGATTCCATTTGCCTCTGCAATATGTTAATTTTCTTCTCTTGTTCTTCTTCTTCTTCTTCTCACAACATTTTTGCCTTTTTTATTTTTGCATATCTCAGAGTTTGTTCTGTAACTTTTAACTTAATCAGTTCCCATATCAGGGAGGCATTCACTGATTTATCACTTTGATATTCATCCTTAACACCCTCAATGGTTGCCCTAATTTGAATTATGTAGTCCACCTCTTATAAAAACAATATGTTTAATTTCCAAAAGCCTGGTCCCCTTGGATTCCTGTGAATTGCAATTTGAATTGTCACCATCGAATGATCTGTTTTAAAGCCCACCGAGATATCCGTGTGCGTGACGTTACACATTAGACTCTGACTCACTAAGACAAAATCTAATCAACAATGGATTTCAGGTTTCCTTCTATGCCATGTGTATCTCAGGATGTCAGGGTTAGATACCCTCCATGCATCAACCAAATCGAATTTTGTAGCATACTCGTTGATTACATTAACTGCTCTTGTGTGGGTTTTGGCAAGACCACCTTTCTTGTCCTTTTCTAGATTAAGTACTAAATTGAAATCACCACCTAAAATTATATCATCACAATGAAAACCTTGTAAGTGGCTGAAGAAAAATTTATCTCAAAAAAGGCTGGGTCATCATCATTTGGTGCATAGATTGTGGCCAGAGTGAAAAGCTTTTTCATTTGTTTTAATATCACAAATAATAAATCTGCCCTTGCGATCCGAATACGATCTTTCAAGCTGAAAGGCAAAATTGTTGTTAAAGAGAATTGCTACTCCACCACGAGCACTAGAGCAGCAGCTAAACAAAGTTTTATAGCCCCATTTGGATGACCAAGTTGTATTTGTTTTTCCAGAACAGTGTGTTTCTTGTAGCAGATAAATTGAAAACGTTTTTGCTATTAGCCAATTAAATGTTTCCCTTCTTTTCAGTCTCTCTCCTAAACCCTGAACATTAAGTGAACATATTTTAAGATACATTACCATTCTGAATAAAAACGTGGCATTTGAAAAAGGTTAGATCAGTCGAGTCAGAGCTAATGAAATTGAAGTGGATCTCGTCTTTTAGCTTACGAACTACACACGTATAGACAAATAACACCAAAACATTAACATATATAAAAAAACCTTACTCTCTTGAATTTGAATGGACTGAAAGTTCTTGGTTGTTAAAGTCTCCAAGACGTATTATTTGTGGTATAAGTTGTTTTCCCTTATTTCCTGCACCAAATTCACCAACAGTTTATTCCGCAATTTTGTTTGTTTTGAAAAATTTTTTGTTGTTAGTGAGTTAATCCACCTTGCTAGGTGTGTTAAATTTAACCGTTGGTTTATCCTTAGGATAGTGTTAATCGTGCTTTGTGGAACAGAATCTAACCAAAGGATAAATTTTATTCCTTGATTAGCGGGATTTATCCGTCGATTAGCGCTAATTCCAGGAACCGGGGCCTGAAACTTTTTTTAATTACTCGGTAATGCTCGGAAACTTCTACTTAGTGAGATTTGCACACTTGGTTAGCTTATGCTTGTCATGTCAGCTACCAATGCCATCATTGAGCGCTGTTTCTCTGCTTTTAACACTGCCAAGGGCAACTAGATTTTACTCTGTCGCTGATTTTACTCGTCTCAGTGAAAGGGCTATCTTTAACACTGCCAAGGGCAACTTTATAGATTTTACTCTGTCTAAAGCCAGATGATTTTACTCGTCAAAGGGAGACTCTTGGCAGTGAAAGGGTTAAAAACTATCTCCTTAACCCTTTCACTGCCAAGGGCAACTTTATAGATTTTAGTCTGTCTAAAGCCAGATGATTTTACTTGTCAAAGGGAGACCTCTTGGCAGTGAAAGGGTTAAAGAGCCACAATGTAAATTACTGGGTCACCAGTAATATTGTTTTTAATCCATTTAAGTTGTTGTTGTTGTTGTAAAGCAGGTTAAGACCTATGTAACTGCGTTCAACCACAGGAGAGGCCAGGCTTAAACCACCTTATGCATCTGCATGTCCACAATACATTTCATGGTCGCCAATTCATTTGTGGGAGACAACCAGTGGCGCAAGCATTTGTTTGGGAGGTTTTCACAATACGACCTTCGGGCAAAGTCTGTATTTGCCTCTAAAGTAACTCAGACAGTCTAAAACAACCACTATGATGAAAGGCTGCAGGTGAAGAAACATTAAGTGGTTTCAAGATATTGAGACCAAAACTTGCACTTTTCAACAACAACAAGCCCCAGTTTCTCAAGGCTTGCTACAGTGCTGTGAATTCATCAGAGCACTTAAAGATGCCTCCCCGGATCCTACGTTTCCACATGAAACTTATGAGATACAGCTGTCAAGTTCATTATGTACCAGGAAAACACCAAGTCATCGCAGATACACTCTCGTGTGCTCCTGTTAGCCTACCAGAACAAGAAGATAACCTATATGTAGAAGAAGTAGAAGCCTTCTCAACTCAGACAACTTCCCATCTCCCAGCCACTGCAAACCGACTACAACAGATAAGAGATGCACAGAAGACGGATGAAGAATGCTCCCTTGTATGGTTGTACTGCCTTTAAGGGTGCCCTGGCCCCTTACATGCCTCACCAGCCACTACTATGCCTATACTGGGAGAGCAGAAGCCACCTCACGATGGTAGATGACCTACTTCTGTATGATGATCGTATAGTAATTCCCAGAAGTATATGGCTACAAATCCTTGACTGCATTCACATAGGCCACCTTTGCCTGACTTAGTGTAGATCCAGAGCATGCATTTCTGTCTGGTGGCCAGGACTCTCCACGCAAATTGGAGATTTACCATAATTAGCCGATGTGTCACATGTACCAAGGAACTACCAACGCCAAGAGAGCTGCTTATGCCCTCATCCTTCCCATCCTGCCCCTGGGAAAGAACTGCAACAGATCTGTATGATCTTAATGGAAGAAAATACATGATCCTGATAGATTATTACACATGGTGGTTTGAAATCAAGGAACTCTCTGATGAGACATTTCATGTCATCATAAAAGCACTCAAGGAAATTTTTGCCACACAAGGTATTCAGCAGCTCAGAGGCCTTTTGACAGTTTGCAGAAGCACACCATTTCACACATGTTACAAGTTCACCAAGGTACCCCCAGGTGAATGGTGAGGTTGAGAGAGCAATTTGCACAGCAAAGTCCATGCTCAGAAAAAATGAAGACATCTTTAATGCCCTCTTGACTTACAGGTCAACTCCCCTACAGAATGGCTACTCGCAGCTACCAACCCATCTAGCCAATTTGCACTCCACTGTACAGATAAAAGACCGCCAGTTGGTGGAAGAAAAAGAAGACTTGTCTCGGTTGAACCAACAGCGCAATGTTGACAAGCGTCATAGAGCAAAAGAACTTCCAACACTTGAACCAGGTGACCATGTTTGGATAAGAGGTCAACATCAGTACGGCCTTGTTGCAGAGAAAACTGAGAAACCCCGATCTTACTTTGTCATCACAGAAAAGGGGGCACTGCAATGAAACCACTCTGCCTTAGTGGGCACAGAAACATCAGCTCGGACCAAACAGCCCAAAGCTGTGCCAGCCCCTGACATCACTCCTGACAGTCATACCTCGCACTCCGCCACAGCACTTTAGTTGAACATTGAACCGTGTGTGCTTTCGTAGTTCACGTAAACATTTACCGGTAGACATGTTGTTAAAAAAACTACACTGTCAGTAGTTTTGTTTCATTTTCATAGCTTTCTCTTCTAAGGGGGATGTAGGATTATTGTAGTTTCCATTGCATGCTGGGAACTTAGTAACCATGTGCAACCGAGTTCCGCCATCCTGAATAAACCACATTGTGTTGTTCGAAGCCTATCTTCTTCCTCGCCTGATACTACAGTAAGGACTGATGCAACTTCTGGTGCTAAATTTGTTGCTCTGCAGCTATTCAAGTCAGGTTTTAGGTCTCCATGCACCGTAGACACTGGCATTACATTGTCTTTGCTAAATCTGCCTAACCTGTACATTTACCTTAAAGAAGTTGATTTCATCTCTTTATTTAGCCATTTAGCATGGCTTATCTGGCCACAAGTTTATATTGATGTCTAACCAATGTCATCAATGACTAATCAATGCAATCAATCAATGAGTAATTGATGCAAACAATGACTAATCGATTACTTAAAAATTTGTGGTCTGTTGATTATTCATCGATTACCAGTACTCATTGATCATCAACAAATAATCAATTACTAATCAACTGATTAACCCTTCAATTACCCATTGATTACTCATTGATTTCATTGATGTCATCAATTAGTTAAACATCTGGAAACTGTATTAAGTGGTCAATAAGCCATGCCCCAAGGGTGACTGTTTAAAACTGGTTCGACTGTAGAACTAAAAAGTCTATGTCAACAATCATGAGCACAATATGCAGCCACAGAGATCACTAAGATCCCTGGAAGCAAGCTTAAGCAAAGTTTATATAACCTCATTGAGTACCATCAGGACATGACAAATCAATCACAACAGATGACTGGAAAGCTGGTCTATAAGTCGACAGCACTCAATATTTGTTTATATTTGTCAATCGCTTAGTTTAATTCGTCGAAAAAAGCCGATTATCACAATTTGTTCAGGAACTGTTATCAATTTTAATCAATTTCCATTTACATTATTATGCAAGCTTACTTTGAGCGAGAAAGACAATTTTTTTGGAGCAAGTGCCAATAATATTTTACCACTGAAAAAGCAGATTGTGTGTTATTCAATCCGGAATCAGCCTTGGTTCAACGTTTGCTGAGAGTTGCATATTCATGCATTCAATTTCTTTACATTCCCTGAGACGGGTTTCTTTAGGACCACAACGATAAGGTGGAGACGGCCCTGAGAAAGAACAGAAGAGAAAACATTGCGACATATCAAAAAGAAATCCAAACAATGTACTTAGAAGTCACTGTTATTTTATTTCAGCTTTGCGGTTGAGCCTATCAATTATTATTCTGAGTGATCTCTCAATCCACCCACCGTGTGTGCATTCTTACATTCCACGATGAATTTGGAATAGAACAGCGAGATAATGCAAATAACACTTCGGCGGGTACTTCTGTGTTTGATTTGCAAATGATTTTGGTCTTGAATTACTTTTGCTGGAAAGAAAATTAGAAATATTAGGAGTAATTTCACTTTATTGTATTTTCTATTACAGTGTAAGGTAAAAGTTTGAAATTTCCAATCCTGTTAAGCTGTAATAAATCTGCAAAACTAAATTTTGTTCCCTGTATATGCTCACGATTAATATTATTAACCCTTTAACATTTCTTTTTTTTTTTGTATGATTCTTAAAGTCCCTATTATGGAGCCATTTGGTAACATTCAAATCGACAGAAAGTGTGATTATAAGTATATACCGTTTTTAAGAACATAGAGAGCCCTTGCCATTAATACCTGTTGGTGGATTGATAGTTGACTCCCTAGGGAGTTGCGACATCAAATTTATCGCAATTTGAACCCTCAAACTAGGACAAAAGGAATGTTTTTGGTACACTGTGGCTGGAGAATTGGAGCTGAGAGCAGTTTGCGGGCAGGAAGAGTAACAGTGCAATAGTTTTATGTCACTGACCAAACTTGGGTACAATTTGTTGTCTGTTGTGTAGGGGCATATGAACATTTCATGGCTTTCACCAGCATTCAACAACTTCATCAGCACAAGGTTTACCCGAAATTACAAAGGAATGTTTCAATCACTTTATTTAAGTGGTTCTATTTAGGAAACTGCTTTATTTCAGGATGTGACTGGCATTGTTGGTGTTGCAATACAGTTAATTCTCTTTATATACCAAGCACTGAAAGTTATCATTTCACTGGCGAACGATAATAAACTGAACCATAAACTGAGAAGGAATATCAGAAGGAAACAACAGAGTTATGACAAAAAAAAAAAGAACGAAAAAGCCGTGCATAAACAAAGAGCTGAAAAAGTAGATGGAATGCATTTTACCAAGTTTATTTACTTGTGACCTACTAAATAACGAAATGTTTCTAAACAAAGCAGAAAAGATGCATCCTGATTCGATTTGAGTGAAACTGTCACTTGCGCTGGCAAATAAAACTAAAGCTGATTCATCTTAATTATTCAAAAGCATAAATTGTCACACGCTCAATAATGATTTGGTTTGAGTTGCCAGCAATGAGAATGCTTAACTTAACCAGCTTCAAATGTCAGTGCACAAAAATGGATGGATGGACAAAGAAGGTTTGTATAATTTGTAAAGGAAGGGTTCAACATTGAGTGAAATCAACAAGGCAATTGATTCGATTGTGTGGCATTGTTTGTAGTTGGAGCTAGCGTAGCTTAATTGCAGTGGTGGAGATATCAGTTATTGTTGAGAAACTGGTCAGCCGGATCTAAGACGCGAGTTTATACCAAATTCTTCACTTTCTTTGAAACAAATCCAAGGGTTAGTCATTTGGTGTTTTCCCACAGTTTGACAAGCTTTTGTGTTTGACACTGTCTGAATGATCTGTTATGCTAACTGAAAGGCGCCTTCAACAAAAATTGAATTACTGCACGATCAACTTCAACTACATCCTATGCATTAATCCAGCTTGGATGGTCAAAAAGAAAACTTCCAAATTCTTGGAGAATTTCTTGTTTAAGCATGTTTATCAAATTGAAAACAATGAATATGCGTCTGAATGATCACATTGAAAATACTCAAACAACAATTCCAAAGTAATGGAAGCCGTTCTTACGCTACTTATAATTCAACAATGCTATAAACTGAGTCTCCAAAAGTAACAGACATTTCTCTCAAATCTTTAACATCAAGTTTCCTCTTGAGTGCTTTAGATATCTACCCTGAAATAGAATAATAGGACATATACCTGCTACGAAGTGCTGTAATACAGGTGAACTAGTACTGCTGTGTAAAGGGTTATTGTATCGTAATGTCAATAGTGTTTTGTATTGTAATGTATGGTTATTGTGTCGTAATGTAAATATTGTTTAGTATTGTAAAAAATTTCAAAGTGTGTGAAATAAAGCCAAGATTCAATGAAAAAAAGTTGAGATCTCGCATTGTAAGTCAAGATCTTGAGTTATAAGTTGAGATCTTGCATTATTATAAGTCAAGATATTGCGTTAGAAGGTGAGATCTTGTGTTATAAATCATGAAGCCGAGATCTTGCGTTATAAGTCAAGATCTCTGGAGATCTTGCGTTATAAGTCGACATCTTGCATTATAACACAAGATCTCGCATTATAATGCACTTATCAATGTTAGTCCCGAGGGGGGGGGTGATATGGGATAGGGTGGGGACTTTGATCTGAAACGAAAAGTTTGTAAATTTTGTGTCAAACCTCCCCACCCTTGGGGTAAAGTTCGAGTTCAAAGTTCCCTACTGTAGGGATTGAGATCCAAGAGGTTGACCTGTTAAATGCTTAAACAACACAAACACTCCAGGTTTAAAAATCTCAGTTTTTCCTTTTAACAATGGAATGAAAGAGCATGGGAAGCAACCGATGGTTTATAGTAACAACAGATTGGGCAAATTTCATTACCTTTCGTTCCTCCATCTTGTTCGTGCCTCACAGGGACTTATGAGTATTTTCATGATGGCAAGTCACTTGTATCCAGGCTCTGCTCTGTCGGTTTTCAAGAAGGCAGCGTCGCAGTGTGTATTTTACCATGGCAAAGTCCAAGCTTAGGAAACGGTCTTTAATGAATATTTCCTCAGTTTTCAAGTTTGATCAAACTTCCCCACCCTGGGGCCAACATTCTCTTCAAAGTTTGTCAAAATTCCACCCCATCCCGTATCCCCTTCCCCCCGTTGGGACTAACATTGATAGGTCCATAAGTTAAGATCTCACGTTATAAGTCGAGTTAGGAAATTCTTGACTTGCGGAAAATAAACAGCACTACTGATGACCTTTATGGGCCACCGTAGAAAACAGTAGTGAGCACATTTGAATAACAAAAACAAGTATGTTTACGACATAGTTAATGTAAGTATTTTGCAATGAGCTTTATGTTAAAGCGGTGTGTAGCAATGCATTGTATGTAAGCTAATGTATGCATGTATGTATGTATGTATGTATGTATGTATGTATGTATGTAGCTGTATGCTGATTTTCTGCCCTTGAATGGCAACTCATATTGACCAAATTGCGACGTTTTAGCAAAAATGATATCAATTTTTTGCAACACTGCTACGAAGGAAAGTTTGGTCACCTGATTATTTACAGCACAGTATTGGCCACACTTACCTGATCTTCGTAGCAATATCTTCGTCAAAAAAAACACTAGGCCTTAAAACTTTTCACTGCGAGATCTACATGTATCGTGCATAGGGTGTATTGTCACTGTCTTGTTGGTACCCAGGCTTCTTTCCACCGAAAAATGTCCGTGCCCACGCAATCGTTTGTAGGGGATGAGGTGAAATACGATTCCCCTAAAAACGACTGCATGGGCTGGGAGGCTACACGCAGGCTAGTAACTTCCAAAATGTCAAGTCTTAGTGGTCGCTTACGGAAACTGGTCGGCATGTGCTAACACTAGGAACGCCAGAACGAAACCACTGGAACGCAACCCGGGTAAGTCTCATCGTATCTTTTTAGCTGGCTCCAGTCTTGCCAATAAGGGGATACTAACTGTGGGCGTTATTTATTTGTTTCCGCGGGACGAGAGAATGCGAAAGTTGCACAAATAATAATAATAATAATAATAATAATAATAATAATAATAATAATAAATTAAAATTCACAAAACAATTTATTCAAGAATATCATGAAGAACATATTTACAACAAAACTATAATAATAATAATAATAATAATAATAATAACAATAATAAAAGTCTCAAATCTTTATAGCCGCTCTAGGGCGCGGGAAGAGGAGAAACCCTGGGAACGAGGTTGCCGAGCACAGCAGATGCCCTACTAATTGGGGAGACTAAATCAAATCAAATCAAATGTTGGTTTTTGGGGAGAGGGGAAAACCGGAGTACGCGGAGAAATACCTCACCTCTCGGAGCAGCATAGAGAACCAACAAACTCAGCCCACTTATGACGCCGAGTCCGGGAAACAACCCGGGACACACCGGTGGAAGGCGAGCACTCTCACCACTGCGGCAACCCTGCTTCCCCTGATCGTCGCTAAGACCAAGTGCTGTGGGCCCATAAGAGCAACTCTAACTTCCTTAGCTCGGAAAAAATGTTTATGTTCGTTTATGTATACATACATACATACATACATACATACATACATACATACATACATACATACATACATACATACATACATACATACATACATACATACATACATGCATGCATGCATATATACATACATACATATAAGTATGCATACAAGTATACATACATACATATGAGTACAATAAGATTATAATTACAAAAAATATATCAAGAATATCAACCTAATAAAACATTTGCAAATCAAGACACTTTTTGTGGGATGTATGTATGTTGAATAAACATGTATGTAATAGAATCGTGAATGGAAAGTACAGTAAAAACCACAAAAAATTTCTTGATTTTTGATTTAGTGTTTGTTTTCCTCACGTTTTCAATCATTTCATAATGTCTAGCCTGATCAGATTCGGTTTTTGGCAGCTGGCTCATCATGGTCGCAATTTTACTTCGTGTACTGGACACAGGTGACGTAAAACAAAAGAAAAAAAAACATGAAACAATGTCTCATCAGAATTTCTTACCCCGAAGGCATTGACAGAAAACAATGTATTCTTTAGTTTTATGTCGTGTGTGTCCGGTACACGAAGAGTCCTTCGTCTGGGAAGGGGGCCGGAGTAGTTGAGTAGTTGAGGGGAGGGGGAGGAAGGTCATATTAAAGTTGGACATTGATTATCGCATTACAAATTATTGTTTGCTAAAAAACAAAAAAATTATAATAAATTATAATAATAAATAAATGCACTTTGAGCTACTTTTGGAACGTTCTTGACACACTGGACTTGTAACGCAAAAGATAGGCGGGTGTCCAAGAAACTCAGAGGATACCCGCGGATCACTTACGCGTAGGTCAAGCCTCATCACAGAATACGAAACCAAGACAGTGTTCACAGTTCACAAAGTTCAGGCGACTAACTAGTTTTCACACGTTCCTGGTGGGAGGTATTTTTCCAACTGAACAAAAACGCCAAAAACGGTTGTGTACCAGAAAAGAGGAAAATCTGTTGTTGGAATCTTGAAACTGGGCACGCAGTCCCACTTTACTTTTCACTTAGCAATGTTCTTAGATCCGGAGGAACATGAACGAAGTCTAAAAACATCTGCAAAATGGATTAATTGCCGGTTACGTTAACAAATCAAAATATTTATATGACTTCAGACTTCAGCCGTTTAATTTCTCTAACTGGAGCTTGTTGTTCGAAAGTAGTTAAACAAATTTAGGATGAAAATGTTAGTTTTAAAACGCCTTTCCTTTTTCTCACCTTCTAGAACATTTTTTTTAGTGATTACTATATTTATCATTTCATAAAACATGCTTACCACAGTGTGACGATATAGTTACGAATTTGCAGTTTCATGATTTTCGATCGTAACTGCACGCGTATGTGGAAACGCCCTAAGCATATGCACTTACACGTGTTTTATAAAAGCGACTCGCGGGAAGCCGAAAAACACAAGTTACCTCGCAAGTACCGTGCTACGATCATAGGATCAGCTACCCACTATTTTCCATTGTATTCTGCTACTTTTTGGGTGCGAGTCGTCAACCAAAGTAAGTTTATGTTTCATTTTTACTAGGTTTCTCTAGCTTCGCTACCAAATATCGGTGTTTATGTCACAAGATAATCGTTAGTTTCTAGTGCATTGTGTTGACATTAATTACACAAGATCTTATTGTCACGCTATTGTCTCAAGTCAATGGATTTACACGATGTACAAATTTGTTTCTTTCAATTTATATCGTTTGATTCAATTCAACCTCATATGGTGCTTTATCGATATATTAAGTTTTGTTTGAGTACACTATGCTATTTTGAGTTATGTTGGTATCTTTAAATTCTATTGAAGTTAAGTATCAGTTATCACGTTTTAATGTGTGTTGCATGTCATTGTTGCTAAAAGGGTTATTATCTAAAATAGAATGTATTTTTAACTATCGCATTTCAGTTCGAACCTACTACTATTTCAACTTCTGCTAATACTGTTACCACTTCTATCGCTACCACGGCTACCGTTATCGTCTATTTATCATCGCTAAATCTAGGAGTCGATGTAATGTGCATCCAGGAACTTTGAACTGTGATTAAATCGTTTCTTAATCATTCTATCCGAGTGGAGTTCGAATTGTCTACCGCCTCGCACCACGCGACCCCTGTGATTGTTGAAGATCGTGAGTGTCGCGCAATCTCTAGGATCTCAGCAATGACAGAAAAGTTAAGCAAGGTTTTCGCTTGTGAAGAATCTTTTTAAAATGGTCATTTTACGTTAATTGACGTCGAAGAGAAGTCCAAGTCAAACTGAAGAGCAAATATGTTCTCGAACAATCTTTATCAGCTTAATTAATCGTACTTTGAACAACTGTGCCCTTGAATCCATCAAAATTAGTCGATCTCGTTAATGTCATTTGTTACGATCGTAGTTCCAATAGCTTTTGTAAGCATTTTGCTCGGGTGGCTGATTTCCATTCATTAAATTTTGCAGCCATATTTACTCTGCTTTTAAGTGGGGCTAATTTTTGGTTGAAGGCAAAATATGTATACATCATTTTAATAAATTATTTAATTTAATTTTACTTTTATACCGATGTGATGCGTTGTACGCTTTACCAGTCAATAAAGTAGAAGATGGGCTAATTTTTGGTTGAAGGCAAAATATGTATACATCATTTTAATAGATTATTTAATTTAATTTTACTTTTATACCGATGTGATGCGTTGTACGCTTTACCAGTCAATAAAGTAGAAGCAAATATCCTCTCTTGAGTAGAAGTAAAAAGGTTGAAAGAACACGACAACTCTTTTACTGAGCTTGGTTCAGTCACCAGTATTAAATATTCAGAAACTTTCAGATATGTCCTGTTTTCCCCATCTGAAGGGTCTGATTTCCCGCGCCTATTGTTCTATACGCGATCCGATTGGCTAAGAAGAAAGGTGCACAATTCAAAATATTTTGATCATGTGATCGACCCTGCAGAAAACAGACAATTTGAAGTGGAACTGCACACTGTTTATAATTCTCCTGTGAGTGCTGCGTCAAGGTACACCAATTAAGATGGCTGACGAAGAAACTGTCCTCAAGAAAAAGGTGAGAATAAGTTCTTTAACTGAAATTTAGATTTTAGAAATTTACTTCAAGTGCACTGTTTTTGTCCTCATTCAAAGCATACGCTAGTGAAGACGAACACATGAGGTCCATCTTCGAGATCGAACTGTTGAACGGCCTGTTTTCTCGCGATCGTTGTTCGCACGCTGTTCTTGTTTACTTGTTCTTGAACTTAGGACCTTTCACGACAGTTGGTCACTTAGTTTACGTCGTATGGGCCAGAGATCTTCCAAAGCTTTCCGTTAACTTCCCACTGCGCTCGGTTGGTAGTTATTCATGAATCTTTCTTTTTGGGAATAGCGATCGTGCTTTAATCCGCTGCATTGAATTTGGCGCGGAAGCACGCAAACAAAATATATTTTGTTTCCTGTTCGGTAAATTTTATTTTATATTATCCACTGGATGACCAAGGTGAAAATGCGATCGACCATATGCAAATGTCACACAGTTTACATATTCATATTAAGCTCAAGTTTATATTTTGTGGTGCATCATCGGTCGGGAGTGACATCTGCCGATTCGATTTGGCAACTCCTGATCATCAGTGTTTATAGCTGGTGTTTTCTCATCTGCGTTGTATTCGGGTTTAACAAAATATCTTAAGACATTGTTACTTAAGCGTATTTTCCCTTAAAAACGAGCTTCTGCCCCCGAATCGTTACAATATGAAGGTGTTTCGTGTCAACATTCTAAATTGGGTCTGTTGCTGGGACTCATTTTTTGTCTATGATTATTCCTTGTCGGTTCTTTTTCAACAAAAACCCCACAATATCATTCACCTATTTTGCTACCTGAGACTGAAGATCTTTAAGACGTAGATTAAGCTTTTGTATCTGTCAGATATTAATGTAACCATTCGTTCTCTTCTGCAAATCAAAAACAGAGTTTCCAGACACTCTTCAGAAGCTAAAGATGCTGTTTACTTTTTGGGTCGTTAATTTACAATTTGTAACTTAAACTTTGTAGTAACAGCAGCATAAGAAAATGTGCAAATAATTACTTGCTGTCATCTGGCCTTGTTGTAAGTCAACAGTTTGCCGCTAAATTGATGTCGTAAATGTTTTGTTGGAATGCTGAATGGCATGTGATTTAGGTTTCGTATGTTGTCTGTAGGTCCAGTAGTGGTTTTTGTGAAAATAACTTGTGTCGATTCCCTTCATGTGATATAGCCTGTTGTTATAAGTACATCTTTTTTCCTACTTATTTCTTTCGTAAAAAGGACTTTTTTGCAAACAGATAGTTATTGCTATCACGAGAGTTATTAATTTTTGTGACAAGTTGGACAGTGTTTAATTTGATTACTTTTGGAACGTTCAGCCTCACTTCCGACAAATTTAATTACACAACTTAAGTAGGTTTTATTCAAAATCACTCAAGGGTACCTTACAAAGAAGCAATATTGGTGAATCTTTTCTGTTTTGTGTGTGCAATTTATCACCTTCCAATGGAATAAATAGTGATCTGCAGCCAAGAGAGCTTCAATGAATGAAAGAAAGAATACTCTCCATTTACCCTGTAAATTTGGATCAGCACTTACATTTATGATAATGCATAGTTCAAACCAAGGATTAATGTATATTATTTATATTACAAACAAAAAATAAATTTACAGAATATAGAAAATAAAAACAACATGAGCAAACTGATCACATGTTTGAATTGATGACACAGGCTATAGTAAAGCTTGCTTTTCACTTTAAACCTCTCAAATTAAATTCAATTGTTATTTGTACTTGACAAACACTTTGAATATCCCAGCCATCTAAGAAACTTGGAGAGTGGTGGAGGTCACAGAACAAAGGTCATATTATTTTGGAAACTAAAGCTGTAAATGTGGCACTAGAACAGGGTTTTCCTTTTGGCCGGCGATTTTCACCGCCTGTGAATGTCTCAATTGCCAGCAGCTGTGTGCCAAAGAATCGCTGTTATTCAGTAACAATTTTTTGTTTTCCAATAATTTACTTCCTTATCAGCTTTCATTTGATATTATGTTGTCATCTTTCTGTTGGAGACACAAAAACACTATTTTTCATTTAAAGTTGGAGGAGACCACTGACTTTGAAGAACGACGGGCCATTAGGCAGCAGCTTCGGGACTTACGAAAGAAGAAACTTGATGCCTTAGAGTCAGGTACAGCAATGACTGACAGACCAAGAAGAAGAGAAAGAGTGAAGAAAGAAGAGCAAACAACGGTTATAACAGATACTAAAACAACAGATGATTCTTCACACCCAGCAACACAAACAAAAATTGAGGTTAATTATTCACACACTATAACTACTTGTGGACCTCCTGAAAATGGTATTGAAGATGAATCCAGAGAAAGAGAAGGATCTGAGACAAAAGAAGAGAATTCTGTTTCAGAAGATGGTTTGGAGGAACAACAAGTTGAAAATGGAAAGTCTCAATTTAATGTGCAAATAAATGGAGAAAAAAGTCCACAGGACAGTGAGCCTGAACAAGTGGACTCTACACCACAAGAACAATCAACAGACAGTGAAACAGCAACTGAATCTTCTGGCACTGCTGCTGTTGAGGCTGTTCCTGTGGAGGGGCGTCTAACAAAGACCAAACTGAAGAAGTTGAACTGACGCTACAAGTAGTTGAGACAATTGAAGATGTTGATACGCTGGAAAGACTGGTAAGATTCATAATTTTTTAAAAATTAAACTAGAATGTTACTTATGCTATCGCTTTGTAGATCTTTGTTTGAGCCCTCATTGGTTACCACTTTAATATTATGTGATCTAGTACTATATAATCAACCAGCACTGGTTATACACAAGCCTATAAAGTGAAATTATTGTTTGTTTCATCTTAGTTTAAGGTGACTCAAACCAGTTTCCAGCATTTTCTAGCATGTTTACATTTGTGGTATAAAAAATTGCCTAATTATTGATTAGCAGATCATGAAAATATTTGACACATCAGGTTACCATAGTAACAGTATGACCTGTTGGAAACACCCCTAGTTTTAGCAAAACAGTGATTTTGTTACAAATTGCTGTGGTGAGTCCTGGTACTCATCTCATGAAAAATCATGCGTCCCAGTCCAGAACTATTGAGTCCCAGTCCAAAACGAACGAGTCCTTTATCAAAGATGCTTGAACCTTCATGTATACCAGACTTTCAATCTGAAGTAATTTCTTTTAATAGCAAAACTCTGTATTACAGGATACTGAAATTAAAATACATGTACAGTTAGTTTTAAGAACAATAAATGAGTACTTTAGAATAAAAATTAGCGATATGAAGACTGAATGATGTTTTGACCGTTCTACGGTCATGTTGAGGCTAAAAAGAAGTATCAAGAAGCATGAAACTCAGAGTTGCAGTAAATGTTTAAATAGTCTAACTCTTGGATTATTATTGTGTGTATATATATATATACATACATTCATACACACATACATAAGTTGAAGGATTAAAGAGGACGCATCGATTCTCTGTGACTCTGAGTCACACTAGCGAAATAATTAGCCACTCACCTCATTTGTATATAAGAAGGTATGTTCTTAGTTGAATAAAGTTCTGTCTGACGAGCACTTAGGCGCGAAACTCAGAGTCACAGAGAATCGATGCGTCCTCTTTAATCCTTCAACTTATGTATGTGTGTATGTATGTATGTATATATATATACATCACATATATCACACGCTAGTGTGACTCAGAGTCACAGAGAATCAATGCGTCCTCTTTAATCCTTCAACTTATGTATACTTAGCTCTGCTACCACAGCATTGACCACTTTATGCCAAGGTAGACTCTACCTCCACATTTATATATATATATATATATATATATATATATATATATATATATATATATACAGCACTGCCCAAAAGTAAGTTGCCACCCTTGCGCGCGACGCAAATCGCATCGCGCACTATGTGATTTGCATCGCGCGCTACACGAATCGCATCGCACATGATGTTGTAGAAACTGTAGGTAAATTGGCTTGAAGCTCTCGCGCGATTTCAATAGTTGATTTCCAGTGTTCGCAAAAGACCGCTAAGAAGAAATGAATATGTGTGACTGATGGATCGTCGGAGAAGGGCAGCGCGTGCTAAGCTTCGAAATTTTGTGTCAAACTGTTTTTGCGGTGAAACTTGGCTAGGTTGAGATCGACATGATTTAAAACTTAAGAAAACTATATACACAGTATGATGCACATGAACATGGTTTTCCGTTTTTGGTCTTTCGAAGTGGAGACATACTGTACAGAGGAATTCTACCGCAGTGAGCGCAGCTACTGTCTAAAAAAGCTCAAAACATAGAGTTGGCACGGCGATTGAAGGGTAAACGGGAGATAAGCTGTTCGTTCTTTTCGATTGATCAATAGACCGCATGTGACGCTTACTTCAGCAATTCTTTTTACGTGGACAAACTCTACTGTAGCGCAACTTTCCAAAGATATGCCCAAGAAAATGTTTTTAGGTCTTTCGAAGTAGAAAACATACAATTGAGCGCCGGCGTGTTGTATGACAAACTTCGCCATTGCGAGATGAATCTCAAATTCTACATGATAAGATCGAGCGGTGAGATAAGCTTATCATTCTCTTCATCGATCAATCAACCAAAGTACGCTCAGCACATGCGAGGCTTCCGAACTACCGTACTCTTTAGCAAATCTTTTTACGAGGACACTCTCTCCTGGAACACAACCTTACGAAGATATGCCCAGGAGAATGTTTTTTGGTCTTGCAAACTAGAAAATATACGATTGAGTGCTGGCGTGTCGAATAAACATTTCACATACGCTTAAGTCTTAATTAATGACTCAAACTTCATCAGCCAGATGAACTTCCAATTTCTACATGATAAGATTATTCGTTCAAAAAGAAGGAAGTGAAATAAAGTCCGTTCTGCTTCGGGTTTTCCACGGCTTCTCAAGCAAGTAATGATTAACGAGTGTTGTGCCATGTTTACTGAGTGGAAAGTTTCAGGTTACACAGCCAGTAGTTTTTACGGTTTTATGCAAATTTTAGCCTGCATCGCTTTGTGAACTGAAAGCAAAATACAGCAAGCCAATGGCCATTTGCTTGTGGCGAACTAGCACTTAATTTTCCTAAGGAATTCAGAAAACACGACCATATATCGTATTGACGACAGAACCGATAAAAGTCGTCATTTCAGCGCTAGCGGGAGCAAGGAACACCGAGGATCAGCAACCATTTGCAATCGATCTTCGTCAGTTTGTTTACAAGAGGACTGCGCCATTTCAATTCGTGATGAACTCCATGATGCTGTCTGTATTTGCATAGAAGGGAACGACATGTATTCGATTGAAACAATAGCTACATTCATAAAGCGCTACGCAAAATTAATTGATTTCGTGTTGTAAAATCATCCGAAATTTATGCCAAAAATTTTCGCTTCAGTGAGTCGCGCAGTCATGCAGTCACGTCGCGCAGGAAAACATGAACGCAACTTTTGGGCGGTACTATATATATATATAGAGAGAGAGAGAGAGAAAGAAAGTATGTGGAGATGGACTAGATCAAACACATATATTTGCTACTCCGAGTTTCATGCTTCTCTCGAAACAATCATCAGGCAACTGCCCGAGAATAACGAATACATACAAGATATACACATTTGAAAAGTAGGAACAATACCTTCTAGCATGACGTGTCAAGATACAATTGGTTTAAGAAAATACAGTATTCGAATAGAAATTTTTTTGAATGTCTACAGATTGATGTCAGTTCGTTACTTCGAGTCTTGTATAACCCTTTTTTTTTTTTCTCGTCGTTTCGTCCGTCACTTGCCCCGTACCCCTCTCGGCCAGAGGAAGAAACCATGACAAGTAAATAAATAAAGTGATTACTCTCCGGTGACTGACTTGGAACGCGCAACCCTCAGATCTCATCGCCCATAGTCTGCACCTTATCCGATTGCGCCACTTGCTCATCAGTTACCTTCGTTAGAGAATTTGGTGAGTGGTCACCAAAGTCACGAATTGTTA
This sequence comes from Pachyseris speciosa, assembly GCA_016490735.1. Taxonomy (NCBI): domain Eukaryota; kingdom Metazoa; phylum Cnidaria; class Anthozoa; order Scleractinia; family Pachyseridae; genus Pachyseris; species Pachyseris speciosa. Next base: position 2,345 of record JAEMWC010002043.1, on the reverse strand, counting down.
AGGCCTTTGCAAAAGAAATGTTTAGCCGGAATTGAATTACTTCAATATACATTTCATAGCAAAGGAATTTAATTGAGAGCGTTTCTTTTGATTGGTTTTCAGCAACATACTGAAAAGGTTTGAGAATCGCAAGAAAACGTGAGATGTTATAGCTTGATAAACCAACCACACAAAACATGCGAAGAATATTAAAGAGCTTCAAAACTAATTTGTCAGTTTAATACACTTTGGACAGATAGATAGTTTTTTTCCTTGTTATATTCTTCAGGTGTAACAACTCTTGTAGCTAAACCACCTTAAACAGCTTATTACTCGTGCCTGCAAGGCAACGAGTCTAGGATTCAGCTCTGTTCTTCATTTGTTTTTCTTATTTTTCATTTTTTTTGGTTTTTTTCCCAGCGCACGTGTCCAACACGCACCACTGCCCACAAGGGTTTAACTGGGTTTAACAGAAGGTTGCTCATCTTCACGTGTGGCACACGTGACTTGAGTGACCTTTCCGTGCAGTTGAGCGACCTTGTATGCAACACTGCACGTTTTGGATTAAAAAAACTATTTTCAGGTAATTTCGGTGGTTTGTATTTCCATGTCTCGAATCCTAAACCATTCCATAAGCGTTTTCTTTTTCAAACGCTCAGCAGAAATTAAATCCGTCAATGTAAAGAATGTTGGATTAGATATTTTGCAATAAATAACCTATATTCTCTTTATTAGCTGTGCTTAGTAAATATAGTGTAGAGGTAATCAAAACCGCTTTCGAGGCAGATAAAACCCAGGTTCGAACCGCTGTAGCAATAGTTAACACGAGTTTTTTATTTTTTATTTTTTTTATCGTTTCTCTTTTTATTGCTTTGTCTGTTTTGTTTTTGTTGTTTTTATAATATTACTATTGTTATCAGTGGTTAACCTGTAAAGCAATTCGGAAGTTTTAAAGGGATATACTGGTTGACAAGGTACAAACAAATAGACTTGAATGTCACGAAAGCCCAATGCATCTGATGTAAAGGAGGACAGACAGACTTTTCTTTTTCTCCTGTTTCCCGCAAACTTAGGGATATACAGTGTAGTTTTGCAGGCACGAGTTTAGGCTAATTGCAGCCTCTTGTTTCTGTTGTTGAGGGTAGCCATTTCTGGTTTACAAATAATGAAGTACTTCTCCCACAGACACAAATTACATTTTTTGTTAATGTTTGAATACGATCTTGCTTGTTTTACAATACGTCAGTTGATTTGATAATTAACTTTTCTGTCCTTCAGGCTCCATATAAATTTACTTAATTCAGTTGCATTCTTGTAACGTTCATTCCTGAAAGAGCATGTATGGGTTCTATAACGTTCCTTGAATTGAGTGTCGCACAGGCCAATATATGTCGCTCTTGTGTTTGGTGTGGTGACCTCAGCTTGGTAGATGATGTTTTTTGCGTTACAATTTCTGCTCATGGGCAAGAGGTCTTGTTCCGGCAATTACAGACGGTTTTGGTTTCATCTGAAGGCTTTAATGATTTATTATTTTCAACTTTGTTGTGGTTGGAGATAATGTTTTTGACATTGGTCATGCAGCTGTAGCTCAGTTTTAGAGTGTTGCTGTTGAAAGATTTTGTGGAATGGGTTTGATCTAGGAAAGTGTTGATCAATGAGGGAGAGAAAAGATTTGCCCACATTCGTTTCGACATTCTTACTGTACGCCGGTTAAACCATGTAATGTTTCTTTGGCGGTTTCGGTTAGCTCTTGGTGCGTTGCTGGTTCTGTCGATCGACGTAAGACAATTTATGCTTGTAGCCACTTTTGTTGAGAGCTTCTTGGTAAGGCTTTTTGGCGTTGTCGTTTGAAATTTCGGAGAGGCGCTTGTTGATGGATTCAGGAATATTTCTTAGAATAGACGGTGGGTGGTTGGACTGCTTATGAACGTACAATGGTGTGTTTCCCTCTTTCATAAACGGATAATACTTTCCACTTTTGAGTCATGGGTGACATCAAGAAAATTTACACAAGTTATGTTGGATCTACTGTAATTTTTAGGAGAATCGATGCGTCCTCTTTAATCCTTCAACTTATGTATACTTAGCTCTGCTACCACAGCATTGAGCACTTTATGCCAAGGTAGACTCTACCTCCACATTTATATATATATATATTGAAAAAAGAAAAAAAACTACACTACTCTTTTTATCCCTACAAGCCTGTTTCGTGATTGCTCACTCTTCAGGGGATTTTAATTTTAAGAGTGAGTAATCACGAAACAGGCTTGTAGGGATAAAAAGAGTAGTTTTTTCCTATTTTTCAATATTTTGCTCTACTTTAACGTATCGAGCACTGTGCTACGGAATAATCGAAACATAGTTTT